>JADDOH010007105.1:0-61697 GCA_016648135.1 Agrypnia vestita
AATAAAAAAATTCAAGATTTTTTGCGGTCCTAGTAAGAAATTTGCTGGTCCAAGTGAGAAAATTAGCGTTATGTGTTTCTCAAAAAATTGAAGATTGTGTCCAAACTCGATGAAATTTAACCTTGATTTTCACAGTGTGCATCCAGCAAGTTTATTGCTGGCAAAGCAATAAAAAATTCAATATTTTTTGCGGTCCTAGTAAGAAATTTGCTGGTCCAAGTGAGAAAATTAGCGTTATGTGTTTCTCACAAAATTGAAGATTGTGACCAAACGCGATGAAATTTTAACTTCATTTTCACAGTTTGCATCTATCAAGGTCTACTGCTGGCAATGCAATAAAAAAATTCAATATTTTTTGCGGTCCTAGTAAGAAATTTGCTGTTCCAAGTGAGAAAAATTGCGTTATGTGTTTCTCACATATTTGAAGATTGTGTCCAAACGCAAGGAATTTAAAGTTCATTTTAACAGAGTGCATCCAGCAAGATCCATTGCTGGCAATGCAATAAAAAAATTCAATATTTTTTGCGGTCCTAGTAAGAAATTTGCTGGTCCAAGTGAAAAAATTAGCGTTATGTGTTTCTCACAAAATTGAAGGTTGTGACCAAACGCGATAAAATTTAAACCTCATTTTCACAGTGTGCATCCAGCAATTTCCATTGATGGCAATGCAATAAGAAAATTCAATATTTTTTGCGGTCCTAGTAAGAAATTTGCTGGTCCAAATGAGAAAATTAGCGTTATGTGTTTCTCACAAAATTGAAGATTGTGACCAAACACGATGAAATTTTAACTTCATTTTAACGGTGTGCATCCAGCAAGACCCATTGCTAGCAATGCAATAAAAAAATTCAATATTTTTTGCGGTCCTAGTAAGAAATTTGCTGGTCCAAGTGAGAAAAATTGCGTTATGTGTTTCTCACATATTTGAAGATTGTGTCCAAACGCAAGGAATTTAAACTTCATTTAAACAGAGTGCATCCAGCAAGATCCATTGCTGGCAATGCAATAAAAAAATTCAATATTTTTTGCGGTCCTAGTAAGAAATTTGCTGGTCCAAGTGAAAAAATTAGCGTTATGTGTTTCTCACAAAATTGAAGATTGTGACCAAAGGCGATGAAATTTTAACTTTATTTTCACAGGGTGAATCCAGGAAATTCCTTTGCTGGCAATGCAATAAAAAAATTCAATATTTTTTGCGGTCCTAGTAAGAAATTTGCTGGTCCAAGTGAGAAAATTAGCGTTATGTGTTTCTCACAAAATTGAAGATTGTGACCAAACCCGATGAAATTTTAACTTCATTTTAACGGTGTGCATCCAGCAAGACCCATTGCTGGCAATGCAATAAAAAAATTCAATATTTTTTGCGGTCCTAGTAAGAAATTTGCTGGTCCAAGTGAGAAAATTAGCGTTATGTGTTTCTCACAAAATTGAAGATTGTGACCAAACGCGATGAAATTTTAACTTCATTTTCACAGGGTGGCAGTCCACATGTCTATTGCTGGCAATGCAATAAAAAATTTACTATTTTTTGCGGTCCTAGTAATAAATTTGCTGGTCCAAGTGAGAAAATTAGCGTTATGTGTTTCTTACAAAATTGAAGATTGTGACCAAACGCGATGAAATTTAAACTGCATTTTCACAGTGTACATCCAGCAACATCCATGGCTGGCAATGCAATAAAAAAATTCAATATTTTTTGCGGTCCTAGTAAGAAATTTGCTGGTCCAAGTGAGAAAATTAGCGTTATGTGTTACTCACAAAATTGAAGATTGTGACCAAACGCGATAAAATTTAAACCTCATTTTTACAGTGTGCATCCAGCAACGTCTGTTGCTGGCAATGCAATAAAAAAATTCAATATATTTTGCGGTCCTAGTAAAAAATTTGCTGGTCCAAGAGAGAAAATTAGCGTTACGTGTTTCTCACAAAATTGAAGATTGTGACCAAACGAGATAAAATTTAAAATTAATTTTTACAGTGTGCATCCAGCAACGACCATTGCTGGCAATGCAATAAAAAAATTCAATATTTTTTGCGGTCCTAATAAGAAATTTGCTGGTCCAAGTGAGAAAATTAGCGTTATGTGTTTCTCACAAAATTGAAGATTGTGACCAAACGCGATGAAATTTTAACTTCATTTTCACAGAGTGCATCCATCAAAGTCTAGTGCTGGCAATGCAATTAAAAAATTCAATATTTTTTGCGGTCCTAATTAGAAATTTTCTGGTCCAATTGAGAAAATTAGCGTTATGTGTTTCTCACAAAATTGAAGATTGAGACCAAACTCGATTAAATTTAAACTTCATTCTCATAGTGTCCATCCAGCAAGGTCCATTGCTGGCAATGCAATAAAAAAAGTCAATATTTTTTGCGGTCCTAGTAAGAAATTTGCTGGTCCAAGTGAGAAAATTAGCGTTATGTGTTTCTCACAAAATTGAAGATTGTGACCAAACGCGATGAAATTTTAACTTTATTTTCACAGGGTGCATCCAACAAGGTCTAGTGCTGGCAAAGCAATAAAAAAATTTAATATTTTTTGCGGTCCTAGTAATAAATTTGCTGGTCCAAGTGAGAAAATTAGCGTTATGTGTTTCTTACAAAATTGAAGATTGTGACCAAACGCGATGAAATTTAAACTGCATTTTCACAGTGTACATCCAGCAACATCCATGGCTGGCAATGCAATAAAAAAATTCAATATTTTTTGCGGTCCTAGTAAGAAATTTGCTGGTCCAAGTGAGAAAATTAGCGTTATGTGTTTCTCACAAAATTGAAGATTGTGACCAAACGCGATGAAATTTTAACTTCATTTTCACAGGGTGCATCCAACAAGGTCTAGTGCTGGCAAAGCAATAAAAAAATTTAATATTTTTTGCGGTCCTAGTAATAAATTTGCTGGTCCAAGTGAGAAAATTAGCGTTATGTGTTTCTTACAAAATTGAAGATTGTGACCAAACGCGATGAAATTTAAACTGCATTTTCACAGTGTACATCCAGCAACATCCATGGCTGGCAATGCAATAAAAAAATTCAATATTTTTTGCGGTCCTAGTAAGAAATTTGCTGGTCCAAGTGAGAAAATTAGCGTTATGTGTTACTCACAAAATTGAAGATTGTGACCAAACGCGATAAAATTTAAACCTCATTTTTACAGTGTGCATCCAGCAACGTCTGTTGCTGGCAATGCAAACAAAAAATTCAATATATTTTGCGGTCCTAGTAAAAAATTTGCTGGTCCAAGAGAGAAAATTAGCGTTACGTGTTTCTCACAAAATTGAAGATTGTGACCAAACGAGATAAAATTTAAAATTAATTTTTACAGTGTGCATCCAGCAACGACCATTGCTGGCAATGCAATATAAAAATTCAATATTTTTTGCGGTCCTAATAAGAAATTTGCTGGTCCAAGTGAGAAAATTAGCGTTATGTGTTTCTCACAAAATTGAAGATTGTGACCAAACGCGATGAAATTTTAACTTCATTTTCACAGAGTGCATCCATCAAAGTCTAGTGCTGGCAATGCAATTAAAAAATTCAATATTTTTTGCGGTCCTAATAAGAAATTTTCTGGTCCAATTGAGAAAATTAGCGTTATGTGTTTCTCACAAAATTGAAGATTGAGACCAAACTCGATTAAATTTTAACTTCATTCTCATAGTGTCTATCCAGCAAGGTCCATTGCTGGCAATGCAATAAAAAAAGTCAATATTTTTTGCGGTCCTAGTAAGAAATTTGCTGGTCCAAGTGAGAAAATTAGCGTTATGTGTTTCTCACAAAATTGAAGATTGTGACCAAACGCGATGAAATTTTAATTTCATTTTCACAGAGTGCATCCATCAATGTCTAGTGCTGGCAATGCAATAAAAAATTTATATATTTTTTGCGGTCCTAGTAAGAAATTTGCTGGTCCAAGTGAGAAATATTGCGTAATGTGTTTCTCACATATTTGAAGATTGTGTCCAAACGCGTTGAAATTTAAACTTCATTTTAACCATGTGCATCCAGCAAGATCCATTGCTGGCAATGCAATAAAAAAATTCAATTTTTTTTGCGGCCCTAGTAAGAAGTTTGCTGGTCCAAGTGAGAAAATTAGCGTTATGTGTTTCTCACAAAATTGAAGATTGTGAACAAACGCGATAAAATTTAAACCTTATTTTTACAGTGTGCATCCAGCAACGTCCGTTGCTGGCAATGCAATAAAAAAATTCAATATTTTTTGCGGTCCTTGTAAAAAATTTGATGGTCCAAGTGAGAAAATTAGCGTTATGTGTTTCTAAATAAAATTGAAGATTGTTACCAAACGCGATGAAATTTTAACTTCATTTTCACAGTTTGCATCTACCAAGGTCTACTGCTGGCAAGGCAATAAAAAAAATCAATATTTTTTGCGGTCCTAGTAAGAAATTTGCTGGTCCAAGTGAGAAAAATTGCGTTATGTTTTTCTCACATATTTGAAGATTGTGTCCAAACGCGATTAAATTTAAAGTTCATTTTCACAGTGTGCATCCAGCAACATCCATGGCAGGCAATGCAATAAAAAAATTCAATATTTTTTGCGGTCCTAGTAAGAAATTTGCTGGTCCAAGTGAGAAAATTAGCGTTATGTGTTTCTCACAAAATTGAAGATTGTGACCAAACGCGATGAAATTTTAACTTCATTTTCACAGGGTGCATCCAACAAGGTCTAGTGCTGGCAATGCAATAAAAAAATTTAATATTTTTTGCGGTCCTAGTAATAAATTTGCTGGTCCAAGTGAGAAAATTAGCGTTATGTGTTTCTTACAAAATTGAAGATTGTGACCAAACGCGATGAAATTTAAACTGCATTTTCACAGTGTACATCCAGCAACATCCATGGCTGGCAATGCAATAAAAAAATTCAATATTTTTTGCGGTCCTAGTAAGAAATTTGCTGGTCCAAGTGAGAAAATTAGCGTTATGTGTTACTCACAAAATTGAAGATTGTGACCAAACGCGATAAAATTTAAACCTCATTTTTACAGTGTGCATCCAGCAACGACCATTGCTGGCAATGCAATAAAAAAATTCAATATTTTTTGCGGTCCTAATAAGAAATTTGCTGGTCCAAGTGAGAAAATTAGCGTTATGTGTTTCTCACAAAATTGAAGATTGTGACCAAACGCGATGAAATTTTAACTTCATTTTCACAGAGTGCATCCATCAAAGTCTAGTGCTGGCAATGCAATTAAAAAATTCAATATTTTTTGCGGTCCTAATAAGAAATTTTCTGGTCCAATTGAGAAAATTAGCGTTACGTGTTTCTCACAAAATTGAAGATTGAGACCAAACTCGATTAAATTTAAACTTCATTCTCATAGTGTCCATCCAGCAAGGTCCATTGCTGGCAATGCAATAAAAAAAGTCAATATTTTTTGCGGTCCTAGTAAGAAATTTGCTGGTCCAAGTGAGAAAATTAGCGTTATGTGTTTCTCACAAAATTGAAGATTGTGACCAAACGCGATGAAATTTTAACTTCATTTTCACAGTGTGCATCCAACAAGGTCTACTGCTGGCAATGCAATAAAAAAATATATATTTTTTATTTTTAACCATATACATATTTCAATAACCATATACATATAATAATTAACTAAAAAACAACAAGAAAAAACATTATAAGACACTCACCAATTCAAAATGAAATTAATCACTTTCATCTTCTTAATTAACTTTTGATAGTCTTAAAATCAGGCCCATTAATAAAATACAAAAGTACCTACGTTCAATATTCATCATATTTATTTCGTCTATAAATATTTTGTCATGTAAACTTATACATTGTCTATGATTTTCACATTTTTCCATGAAATGTCAAAATATACGGTACATTTTTCGAAACTTTAAATTGTGATATCTTATTTAGTACTTACTATTTAAACGTAAATTATCCTTCATTTTGTTATTAGCACATTCAATAATATAGTGAAATACTCATTTTCGTTGTTTATGCAATGGGACCATTGTATTGAATTTAGCCCCTACTATAATAGCGGCGTAGTGTCGACCTTTTGACATTTTAGTGAGGTCCCAATGAGACTGCCACTGAAGTGCGGCATCGTTTCTTGTAATATTGAAAAGATCGCTCACTGGAATAGTGGAAAATGTGGCATCCCCCTGTGAGATTGCATTTTTAGCCAAAGAGTCTACCATTTCATTACCAGGGATGCCTACATGACTCGGAATCCAAGTCAAAACAATTTCAAATTTATCCAAGGAAAGGTCGTGAATTATACTCCGAATTTCCATGCAGATCTGATCATCAGGGTGCCGAAAGGGGCTGGATTTAATTTTGAGCAGAGAACTTAAGGAATCTGAAAGAATAAGGCACTTCTTTGATTGTTTTGGTTTACATGATTTTAGCGCTTCTCGGATTGCCAAGCACTCAGCAGTAAAAATGGATGTCTCTTTAGGGAGTTGAAATATACCTTGGATACCATCATTTGGACAATAAAACGCAGCACCCGTGCAGCCGGTTGCCTGGAGTTTGGATCCGTCAGTGAAAATTTGAGTCCAGCCATACCATTCTTTATTTATTATTTCAGAAAATATTCTCTTAGGGTTAGGAGTGAATTTGTCAATTCCCAAGGAAATGACTTTAGGGGAAAAAATGGGATTAGAAAAAGGAAATTTGTAGATAGGGAGAACAGGGTTTGATTGAACTCGAGGGATGAAACTCCCCAATCTGGAGAAGCTCCGAGTCAAAAGAGGAGGAGTTTTGCCTTTCCAATATGCACTTGACTTTGTGAGATCAAGGAGGGATTGAGAAATAGCAAGAATAGGGTGGTTGGGGACCCTGAAACACTTTATAGTAAAATTGTCAGCTAAATATTGCCTTCTGATTGCGAGAGGGGGCTCCAATGTTTCCACCTGCAATGCATTAATCGGAGATGATCTCATGGCTCCAATAATCAACCTCAAGCATTTTGACTGAATTTTGTCTAGTTTTATTCCTAAATATTTCGGAAGAGGATCAAGCAAAAAACTAGCATAATCTATATGGTTCCGGATAAAGGCATTATACATGAGTTTCAGAGTTAAAGGATGAGATCCCCACCATACACCTGATGTCGCACGGAGGAGGTTCAATTTCGTTTCGCACTTAGAGACCATGGAGTTTACTTGGGAGGCCCAATTTAATTTTCTATTGAAGATAATGCCTAAAAATTTTATTTCATTGGCGAGTGGGATACTGAAGCCATCAAATGTGACACACGTCTGGGAAATACGATGTTTTCTTGAGAAAACTATGGCCTGACTTTTTGAGGGGGCCATTTCGAGTCCATTGGAGATAAGCCAGGAGTTGAGCCCCGAGAGAGCTCTAGCAAGCTTCTTTAAAGCAACATGTATATCCTTATCAGAGCAGTAAATTGCTATGTCATCCGCGTATTGGAGTATGGAGCATATCTCTCGAATGGACTCTTCAAGGTCAGCAGTAAATAAACTATACAGAAGGGGGCTGAGGACCGAACCTTGCGGGAGTCCCTTCCAAAGATTTCTGATTAATTTATGAGACGGACCATCTATTAAGATCGTCCTTTCACATAAAATATTAAAGACTAGTTGTACTAATTTTAATGGAAGACCCAGTTTTATAAGCTTATATTTTAATAAGATAGGGTTCACATTGTCATACGCACCACGAATGTCAATAAAGGCTGCTGCAGTACACTTACCGAGAGAAAGAGATATTCTAATATCTGAGGTAAGAATACTCAGGTTGTCAAAAACAGATTTCTTTTTGCGAAAACCAAATTGAGAGGACTAAAGGAGTTCATTATGTTCTGCATACCAATCAATACGGTTTTTAATCATATGTTCAACCACCTTCAGCATGCAAGAAGATAGGGCTATTGGGCGGTAAGAACATCCAAAATCTGGGTCTTTATTTGGTTTTAGGATTGGGAGAACCAATTGGGCTTTCCATTCCTCAGGAATTTGTCCAGTTTCAAATATTTTATTAATGACAAATAAGTAATAATTTAAAGTGGAGGTGGGAAAATGTTGAATCATGATATAGGATATTTTATCCAGCCCGGGCGAGGAATTTTTAAGGTTTTGAAGAGGATAGGTTAATTCTTGAATAGCAAAAGGAGCATCCAACCAAGACGTGGGACTTGAAAAATGAGTTAAAGATGGAGATTCACTGATATGAGGCACATGTGGAGGTGCCAGATTGTCAGCAAACACTCCTAGCCATAGATTGTTGGAAGACCGTTTAACGGAAGGAATAAAAGATGAGCGATACTTACGGATCATTGTCCATACAGTAGAAATAGGAGTAGTGGGGGATATAGAAGTACAAAACTGTTGCCAACCCTTTCTTTTTTTCTTTCTTAAAAATTTTTTGGTTTGAGCCTGAGTTTTTTTGACAACTAAGTAATTAGCCATACTCATATCTTTTTTGTAGGTAGACATAGCAGTTTTACGCCTTCTTACGGCCTGGGTACATTCTTCATCCCACCAGGGGGGAGAGGCGGGGAATTTTGGGTTAGGGTTTGATTTTGGGATGCTTTTGTCTGCTGCATGTTGGATAATTGAAATTAATTGAGAAAATGTTGATTGAATTTCCTCAGAGGTAATATGCAAAGGGAGGGGAGCGGTAGAGGATTCAAGGAGTTCGCGGAAGTGGTTCCAATTTGCTTTTTTAAAATTAAATTTAGGAACTCTTTTTACAGGAGATTTGGGTGATTTTGAGACAAATGAGAGGATTATAGGGAAATGGTCACTAGAGTGTGGATCTCCTAGTATTGACCAACTGGTTGACGCTGCTAAGGAATTGGAACAGATAGACAGATCCACCGCACTGGCTCGTTGAGACGGGGGACTGAACCTAGTGGGAGAGCCATCATTGAGGATAATTAGGTTATTATCGTCAATGAATGAAATAATATTAGTTCCAGATCGATCACAAAACGCACTGCCCCATGACTGAGAGTGAGCATTGAGATCTCCAAGAATAAAAAAAGAAGAAGGAAGAAGAGAGATAACTGAGTTCCAAGCATCAATGTCGAATGTGCCATTGGGGGGGCAGTATACTGAAACATATCCCACATCATTGACTTTAGCACCTACTATTTGGAATGAGGGAAAGGACGGAAGAGGGATTTGAGAAAAGGAAAAGGAATTTTTTATAAGGAGGGCTACTCCGCCTGTAACGGACAGGATGAATGATAGCCCTGAAAAGAGCCTCCTCAAAGAAGATGACATTGCCGAGTTCCATGGTTCGCTGCGGACACCGATCAAGGTGGACCTGTGACGTCATCTTATTCACGGGCGACCGGGCAGGACGCCGGTGCGTCATCACCACCCTGAGGACCGTAAAGACGGGTCCTATGCTTTGATAAATTTGTGAACAAATTTATGTATGAAAATTTATGAAAATAAAATAGCTGTGACATGTGTTAAATTATTACAAATTATTGTAAGAACCTAAATATTGACATATATGAATGTACTTTGTCACATGTTTATTTTCAATAAACGAGAAAATCGCTGTTGCGATAGACCGGGGTGGTGAGTGTAGCCAACTGTATGGCATAAAGACAGATATAAGAAATATTATTGAATATTTCCGAGTGACGGCCAACTGTATGGCGGAAAGACAGATACAGGAAATATTATTTCCTACGGCTAACTGTATGGCCTGACAGACAGAATTACGAAATATTGTTTAATATTTCTACATATGTATCCGAGGACAGAGAGTTGGTATGCGAAGGAAAAACGGGCTGCAGACCGATTGTTTCCGATAAGTCGCGAAGCCATATCTTGTCAGATCTCGGAGAAATCTACATATAACTAACAGTGTTTTATAGGCCTAGCGACGGGGCTCATCACTAATAAGGTCCCGGGCGCGACAGCCACCGAAAAACGGTATTTGTACCAACAAATACGAGAATTTTCGACCCAAAATTGATTTTCTTATATTTACGAAAAACGAGGGTTTTTTCAATGAAATTGGTATCAAACCATAATATTTTTGCTAAACAAAGCCATTTAGACTAAAATCTGAAAGAAAATCATGTAAATAAAAAAGTAAAATTTTTCACATTTTTTACGTAACCACTATCAGCAGTGGTCCAATGTCGATAAGGGTCATTTTTCAGTCAAAACTTTGAAACTGTCTTACAGACGCTACAACAGCCGGATCAACTTAAAATATTTTTTGTTGAATTCCTTGCATAAGAATCTACCCATTTTACATGTTTTTACATACCTACCTTGTCAGGGGCGCACCTGAAAAATAAATGAAAATTAATTTTTTGCGACCCACTTTGAAATATTTATAAATGACTGAAATTTTATTGTACATAACTAAAACTGATATCAAAAGTTACACCCATGTGGGCTCTTTATAAACTGCATTAACAAACATGTATAAACCATAGTTAACAAATTTTATAAATTTAATTATGAAATTTTCCTGAGCAAATACCGCTGCGATCGGTATATATTTTTTGATAAAAAATTAACTTCGGTCTTGCGGGTCCAGGCAATCACGTCATGCTATAATAAGCAAGACATAGCACCATGTAAATGACGTGATGAAAACCCCGGTGGGGTGGCGTAAAAATTCTAAATAATTTTTGAATTCTGTAAATAAAACTTTCCGAGCTATTTTTTAGACAATTTCGCGTGCGCGAACGCGCGATAAAAACTCTCTGTGATTGGCTCCCGAAAATAAGCCGGGAGGTATTAAATTTGTGTATAAATTAAACTTCCGTCGGCGTACAGATTCATTCCGTTCTGTGCTTTATACGCCGTCTGGACCACTTCATCTGACTTTTACTCAACACCTCTGACCTCTGCTCTACCTACTGTTTTTGGATTTTGGAATTTCAACTGGACTACCTGCAACCGGACAATTCACTTTTGTGAATATTTAGAACAACCACTGTCAGCGGGTTTACGATTACCGCTGTACAGTCTTGGTCTGTTCTACGAGTCAAGTACGGGAGACCTGCGCATCATACCTTCGCGTATTCTGTACGGAACACCGCCCTTGCCGTCTGGACGGTCATCCCTGAGACAGGAGAATCCTGGGATCTTAAACAGAGAGTTCTGCTTAAACCAGGTCTCTGATATTGCTGCTATATCTATATTGTAAGTTTTTAGTAGAGAAACTATTTCATGTTTATTACAAACAGCACTACGGCTGTTCCACTGAAGGATTTGAACATCGGAGGCCATTATGAAGGGAGTTAAGAGATGAAATTATAGAAGCAGCGTTGGACGATAAAGAATTGCTATTATAAATTAAATTAATGAGTATCATAAGTAAAGTCTGAATAAAAGAAGAATTTTCATCGCTAATGGCATTTGATAGGGGAGTAGATGGTGGAAGAGTAGGAGTTTTTGTTGGTTGGCTAATATTAGAAGTAATGACATTGGATGGGTTAGAACTATAAGAGAACAGTTGATCATTATGTCCTTGTCTGTCATATCCCGGAGAGCTAGGAACTTTTGATTTAGGATTATGGTATACGGTTTTACGGAAAGAGGTAGCAGGAAGATTAGGTGTAAAGAGGCAACTCTGGGGAGTTTGAGTAACGGGAGGTTGAGATGAGACATTGGCAAATGATTTTTTGGAAATCGAGAAAATTTTGGATGCTTGAAAATATGATGCATTATTGGCGGCCATATATTGTTTTATGTTTTTTTGTCTGGTTAATTCTGGACATGAAAAACTAGTCGCCGTATGATTACCTGAACAGTTCACGCAGGTGGGGACATCGGGAGGATTTGGGCATTGATTGGTAAGATGATTTTCACCGCACTTGAAGCATCGAGGAGAGGATCTACATGTCACCTTAGAGTGTCCATAGCGGAGACAATTATAACACTGAATGGTTGGGAAAGTGTACAGTTCTACCGGCAGAGAATTGTACAAGAGATATACGTGAGAAGGAAGGGTTTGGCCTTCAAAAGTGAGGACCACTGTTTGTGATGGTTTCCATGTGACAGTACCAGAGGAAGTATCTTTATAGTTTAGGCGTCTAGCCTTTACAACTTTACCAATATTTTGTGAAGTAGAGATATACGAAATTATTTCTTCCTCTGAAAGATCAACGGATATGCCACGTACGAGACCCAGGCGGGTAACATTAAAGGATGGAACGTAAGCTTTGAATTTATTATTTTGTGAGTTGCTAAAACTTGATACAAAATTGTTTGCCAAAGCTCCTGATTCAAATTCAACAGAGATTTTATATCTACCTTCTGCCTTAATACCATCTGGGCGAATGCCTTTTGTTTTTTGTTGCAAAATATGTTTACCAAAATCGATTGGGTGGATTGTACCTCGTTCTGTTCTCTGAACATAGACCAGAAAAGGGGATACTGCTGAATCAGAGTACAACAGTTGAGGATGAGGAAGAGGACCCTGAGGAGCAGAAGAAGGCTCTAAAGCTGGGATTATTGAAGGCGTAGGGGAGATAGGAGGAGACGCAACGATGGTAGAGGGCTTAGGTGTTATTTTTGAAGATCTTTTTTCAATTTTCCTTTTTTTAAAAGCTGAAAAAGAGGAATCTTCTGAGGAATCCGAATCCTCCAAAGGAAAACGCGATATCCCTCTTATGGTAGATGGTGAAGGATGAGGATCAGGGGGATCCGGAGGATCCAGAGGTCTTAAGTCCTCCATTAAGGATGTAAAAACGGAAATTCGTTAATATGCTACAATACAACAAAATATAAACTAAATACAAAGGGAAAAAAAGGTTATAAATATCTGTTTTATCCAAAATAAGTAATTATCCAAGAGAGCAAGCACAAACACAACTGTCAATTTGCAAACTTGCAACAATACTCCAATAGTTCAGTTGCCACAAATTAAAAAAAGAAATAACCATGTGAATTTCTTCATAATGGCAACACGGAACATGGACATATGATTTATCATAATTATGTTATCTATCGATTTATCTGTCATAATGTTATTGATGTTTTGTTTTTCGTACAGTCTTCAATAATCGCAACTAAATTATAAAATAGCTAACCATTCACCGATTTTTTTGAATATTTGTATATTAAAATCGACGATAAAATAAAAGAATCTCCGTTAAAAAGAAGAGCGTTTTATCTATGTAAATGACCAAATAGTATTCTATAAACATTAGAAGTATCAAAATTCCTAGTTTAACCGGTAATTAGTTTTGTTGAGTTTTCAGACCCAAAAATATCATAAGAACTATGTAAATGGAGATCTGAAGAATTAGAAACCCCATATGATAACATTGATAAAATTTGAAAATAAATAAAAAGTTTAAACTTTTTAATAGATTAATCTAACAATCCACTTATTCAACCAACATATTCGAGTTGGAAGTTGAAAATGAAAATAAATAATGGGAATATCCCTGGGTAGGACTAACTCACAACATTTGAAAAATTGATAAAAGATCCACACAGTCAGCAATGAAACTCAAGTGAATTGTTTGATTTTTGAACAGTTCACCTATTCATTTGGACATTTTTGGTATTTACTGAATCAAAAATGAATAACAAATAATGAGGGTACTTCCGCATTTATGACCCGCATAATATCTGTAAAAGTGGTTTTCTTAAATTCCATACTAACGGAAAAAATCCCAAGTGATTAGTTTTACGGCCGAACTGTTCAGTTTGACTTTTGCGACCTAAAAAAATTATATTGAGAAAACTAAATATGAGGATCTCTTATCAATCAGAACCTGCATGAGACTGCATTCAACAAATTTGTAAAAAATATTTTTTTGAAAAATATGACTATTCACTTGGATTTTATTTTCGACTTGAGAGATAAAAATAAAAAACTATAATGTGGGTCTCTTCGGGTAACGCTATCTCACAGTATTTAAAAACTAACGACTCAATGTCCAATACTGCCAGCAGGAAAGGCAAGTGAATTGTTTGATTTTTGATTAGTTCACCAATTCATTTGCCTATTTTTGGTAAACAAAAATGAATAAAAAAGAATGAGGGTACATCTGCTTTAACGACAATTTTCATTTTCGCATTCGACGCACATTTTCTGTAAAAATGACTCTCTTAAATTGCATACTGAATATAGAAACCCCAAGTGAATAGTTAAAAATGGTTATCGCGGAACAGTTCAGTTGTAATTAAGCGACGAAAAGAATTATATTGAGAAAACGAAATATGGGGATCTCTTAACAATCAGAATCCACATGGGACGGCATTCAACAAATATGTAAATAATAAAAAAAAATTAAAAATCTGACTATTCACTTGGATTTTATTTTCGACTTGAGAGATAAAAAAAAACTATAATGTGGGTCTCTCCGGGCAATGCTATCTCACAGTATTTCAAAAATTAACGACTCAATGTGCCATACAGCCAGCAGGAAAGACAAGTGAGTTGTTTGATTTTTGAACAGTTCACCTATTCATTTGGACATTTTTGGTACTTACTGAATCAAAAATGAATAACAAATAATGAGGGTACTTCCGCATTTATGACCCGCATAATATCTGTAAAAGAGGTTTTCTTAAATTCCATACTGACGGAAAAAATCCCAAGTGAATAGTTTTACGGCCGAACTGTTCAGTTTGACTTTTGCGACCTAAAAAAAATATATTGAGAAAAATAAATATGGGGATCTCTTATCAATCAGAATCCGCATGAGACTGCATTCAACAAATTTGTAAATAAAAAAAATTTGAAAAATTCGACTATTCACTTGGATTTTATTTTCGACTTGAGAGATAAAAATAAAAAAACTATAATGTGAGTCTCTTCGGGCAATGCTATCTCACAGTATTTAAAAACTAACGACTCAATGTGCCATACAGCCAGCAGGAAAGACAAGTGAGTTGTTTGATTTTTGAACAGTTCACCTATTTATTCATTTGGACATTTTTGGTACTTACTGCATCAAAAATGAATAACAAATAATGAGGGTACTTCTGCATTTATGACCCGCATAATATCTGTAAAAGTGGTTTTCTTAAATTCCATACTGACGGAAAAAATCCCAAGTGAATAGTTTTATGGCCGAACTGTTCAGTTTGACTTTTGCGACCTAAAAAAATTATATTGAGAAAACTAAATATGGGAATCTCTTATCAATCAGAACCCGCGTGAGGCTGCATTCAACAAATTTTTAAATAAAAATAAATTGAAAAATCTACCTATCCACTTGGATTTAATTTTCGAGTTGGCAGATAAATGAAAATATACAATGGAGGTCTCTTCTTAAATACTATTTCACCACATTTAGAAAATTGACTACTCAATTTTTTTGTGAAAATGGGTCGTTTTATTGGTGGAAACGTCTTTTTTATCAATTAAATAACTCATTTTCGCAAAATAGTCTTTACTTAATTTTTGAATTTTTTTAATTTATCAATTTATTCTCAATTAACTATTGATCGAACAACTCCATTGCCAACAACGGCGCCTTCAAAATATCAAAACCAAATCAAATATTTGTCTTTATTCTCAACCTAACAAGATATTAGTAACGCGCAAAATAGACGCGTTAAATTTTTATAAGAAATGTCGATACTTGTCAAAATTGACGAGTGTACAATGTCATAAATTATTATAACATTGTACACTATTATTAATAAATGCTAAATTGTATTTACCGTTGTTTTTCGAAGGAAATTCACTTTTTCTTTCTAGACGAAGATGATACAGTAATATAAAAGATCAAATCTTTTTTTTTACAATCTTTAATCAACAAATCAAGACACGAAAATAAATGTTTATTATATAATATCTCACCAAAATTAAACTGCATGCAGATTATAGTTGGTGCACGTGTATAATCATGAAAAATATATCACCAAAACTTACATGGATTGGATGGATAAATATTGCAAGTAAAATAAAAAATATTTTTAATGTATGTTACAAAGAAAGGACAAAATTTAAGTAACGTTTTTGCAAGTAAAATAAAAACGGGCCAGTATTTTTAAATTTACATTACAAAGAAACAACGATATTTTTAAGTAACGTTTTTCCGTTTATTTTTTCACCTAGACGAAAGGGATACAGATACTAAAAGATAATACAGTAAGGTTAAATAAGCTATTTTAATACATTTAAATCAGTAAAGTAAAAAGCTTAAGTGAATATTGACATTTATTATAAAATATATGATCTAAATATTTGACAAAAATATATGATACAGTAATATAAAAAAAACAATAAAATATTTTCCATCAACAAATTTTACTTAAACGAATATTTATGTTTACTTTAAAATATCTGACTACAATACATACGTACATGCAGTTTGTTACAGGTGTGCCATAAAAATATGTCGCCAAAAATTATTCTTACAAAAGATCAAGACACGGAAGAGGTAGGTACAATAATAAAAACCTATTAAAAAGAAACAACAGAATAAAAAGTAACTTTTTTCAATTTTTGCAAGGTTTTTATCATTTTATTCGACTTGTATTAAAGCGAATGAATTTTTAATAATTGATATAAGTTACTACGATGATAGTTCAACTTTTAGCAAAAAATAAGTAAGAAATATTGAAAAAAAATGCAAACTTTGATATTGCATATCTCCATAACTATTGATATTAGGCCATGGTTGCTTGAACATTTTAGATTGAACATAGGCAGAAATATACCGGCAAAGTTTCTGCTGCTAGCTCTGGTACACCCTATATATACATATATAAACCAATGACTTCTTCATTCTCGGTGCAAACGTATAATATTACAATAGTCAGATAGATAATATAATATTTGAAATTTTTTAAACTTTTGACAAATTTACTTTATTTATAATCAAAATTTAAATCATTTCATAATGCATTAGCTATACGCTCCCTCTACCCTCGAGAAACGGTCGCGTGCCGTGCACGCGATTAACACGTGACAGGACGGTCTAACCTAGAGCCCAGAAGGCTCAAATCACGTGATCAACGAATGATAGGCTTATTCGTATTAAGTGTTCTTCAGATGTGATTCCGCGATTACGGAAATGTTTCTTGCATGTAAAAGGTGAATAATAAATTTTTTGTATTATTATCGACATACAAACAATGATATAATAAACTATAGATACGTTACAAGCGTGAAATCTTAGCAACTCGAAAGTAAGGAAATTGCCTTTCTTGCATTCGTTATCGAAATCGAACGAACCTTCTTTGTGATTGGACCCAACTGTACGCTGAAAAAAGAGTCCCGGGGAAAAAGAAACAGAGTATCCTACACTATTGTAAGAATGAGTATGTTAATTTAGTCACCGTGACTTCAAATTACCTGATTTTTCTGTGTACACACAGAACGTTTGTGAAATAAGGGGAAAAGGAGGTTGTTATTGCATTTTATTTTTTCAAGTCTTAGGCCCGGTTGTTTCAAGTTCGATTAAATCATAGATTTTTACGAAAACGGATCGTCTGATTGGTGGAGAACGTAAAAATTTATGCTTTAAAAGAACGCTTACTTTAATCCAACTTGAAACAACCCAAAACAACCGGCCCTTAGAAAGCATTGCGCATATTTATTTATTTTGGTACGAATACTAAGATAAACAATTTTTCATTGTACGTTACATCAGATATTCGATTGCTGAAATATTTCTTGCTTACAGTATTTTTTGTGGGTCGGAATTAATTGGGTGTGCCACTATCTCAGAGTTAAATGTTATTGAAATATAAATAATGTACATAAAGAAACATTTACGTGTATGTAATAAGTATGCACGCACACAGTAATATTAGTAGCTGTGTCAATTTTTTTTTATCTAGATGTCTTTTTTTTCGAAACCCCTTTTTTTAGATTTCTTAAGGATGATTTGCTACGTGAAAAATGGATAAGAGTCGTCAGAATTCAAAGGAGAGGATATGACTGGATGCTAAAAGCTTACTCAAAAATGTGCTCTAAACATTTTCTGGCAGATAATTTGTATTTGACGAAAATGAAACTTCGCCGGAAAAATAAGTCTGCTGCTCCTATTATTGAGATGATAATAACCTATTTATTGTGATTTTTTCTGCTTGTAATACTTATTCCCATAATACCTATTAAGGGACCATAATCCGATTCACGAGTTTTATTTACTTCCTAATTTACAGGAAACGGAAGAACGAGCACGCGCTTCGACCCCAACTATAAGGTTGTTCGGAAAGTAATTTCGTTTTTTTCCACAGTTGACTCTATTGTATTTTTCACGGCTAACTTCACACGTAAGCCGCGTAATCATTATATATTTTGACAGCTGATATAGCAAGGCTTGTTTGTGAATCCACAAGTAGAAGTTAATTCTAAAATGCAAATGAGAAATAAACTTAATTTATTTGAAGGTACATAAATATTTTTGGATTATTTATTTTATTTTATTTTATTTAGAATTCAAATAGCTTATTTGATACTAAGAAATAGAACATATGATATAATAATAATATTGCCAATTATATGAATTCACTTGATTAATCTAGAATACTATATATTGTATATAACATTGATATAACCGCGTTAATTTCTGCCGCTCCAAAATCGCTTTATTCTAGGAATTTCGTCCTTAAGTTGACCTTTTTTTTTTGGGCCAGCAAAACAGATGCGAGCGAACAACGCAGTCCTGTTTTGCTGCGTTAAAAATTATATTGTTGCCCTAGATTATTATTTTAGAATAAGATAATGTTATTTTAGAATAAGATTTGTTATAGTATAAATATTATTTTGTAACTAGTATTAGGTATAATAACGCAAGCAGTAATTTACGAACATTGGCGGGTATAATGGTTTTCGCGCCGAAAATATTTCCGCGCGAAATATATTCAGACGTATCCGACCCCCGCGCGGATTGTGAGTATGGAGAAGGGGTGCGCGGGGAGAGGCTCCCTGGGCAGGGAGAAGAGAGATCGGCGCGGCATTAGTAGCCCGAGATCAGTTCGCCCCGACCTCCCTCCCGGTGAGGCGAGTCCCAGCCTCGGGACGCCACCCGTAGAGAAGAAGACGCGGCGACGAGGATGGCGGCCGGTCCTCCACGAGGAGTTCCAGAAGGAAGGCCAGATGTCTCCCGACGATGCAACGCGGCGGCGACGATCGGCGGGACAGAGCGCGTGGCCTGGGATAGGACACCGCGCTCCCGCCAGATGACGGCGCGGATCCCGCGACCGACGCGGCAAGACGCGCGCGGCTCGCGGATCCCGCGCTCGTAGCAAGCACGCGACGCGGTGTGCCAGAGGAGCCACCCGCGGCAACCACGACCGGGGCTATGAGGGCCGCGGAGAGTGAAATGTGTTCCGTGCAACGAGTGATAGGACACGATAACGTTTGCGAATCAGGACTGCTTGCGTTTAGGCTAGGATTAGTTTTAGGTTAGTGATATTTTTTTTAGTTGATAAGTCTAAAGATAAGAATTGTGTTTAATCAAATAAATGGTGTAAATATAAAACAAGCCGTGGTGTGTTGTTCTTAAATTTCCCGCTCCCCCTCCCTTGGCAAGTGCATTTTAATCTTGATATAGAAAGGACGCGAAGCGCCTCGCGGCTATCAATCCTGATTGATTGATACGCGTTCATATCAATATAATAAGAAGACATATTTAACAAATTCAGTGAAAAGATCAACGGAAGAAAGAGTTTTTAAAAAGGTGTTAAAAAAATAACCCATAAAAATCAAGTTTTTACAATACTCCCTTTCTCATTTACGGGTTTCGTGTCTACCATATGCATCGGAATCTCCATACAACTTACTAAGTTGTACGAAAAAACCATTAAAAATTTGAAAAATCTGAAATTATACTATAATTATTATTTGTATTCTCAGAGAGACAAGAAGTAAAAATACCTAAGTATTTAAATGCGCCAAATGCACCCTTTAAATTAAATTAAATAAAAAATTAAGTAAGTATTTTTTTATATTTTGACTGACATATGGGAGCCCTGTAAGGGTAACCAGATCGACGGCCCGACACTGGCCGGGCGAGCCAATGAAAGTTACTGGCGCCAGCACAGCGGTCGCCGGCCGCCGACTATCAACCGGGACCTATATATTTCAACTTAGATTACAGCTCTCATAGGTGTCAGATCAATCTGAAACCTTTTTTATCGTATTCCTTGCAAGAATACCTATCAGATTCACATATTTTTACATATGTAAAATTACACGGGAACGCCTGAGAGAACAAATAAGGAAATATTTTTCCGCGGCCCCTTTCAATGCTTATTACACAAGTAAAATTTATCCGAAATACTTAAAAATATCACCAAAGGCTGCGCTTGGTTGAGTCCTATCTAATGGTAATAATTAGAATCTGATAATTACTACTTACCATTTTTTACTGATTTAAAACTGACCGCCCGCCCGCTCCGGGCAGACCCTGTAGTGGTCAAATATTGTCGAAATCACAAAAATTGAAATAACTTCCGACAGAAGTGTCCGATTCTGATGAATCTTTTTGTGTCGCGGTTGCTAAATTAATACCTATCTGGGGAGTATACATACATATATCGACGGCTCCTACGTATAATATCGTAACCCACAAATCGACAATTTTGAGTTTTTTGTGTAAACACATGTGTATTTAATTATATCTTTAATTTCAAGAAAGAAAATTCCTGTGCGGAACAAGTTTTAAATGTAAACAAAGTAATAAAAAAATTGTTTAATTAAATAAATTAAATATTATATTAATATGGTTCTTATTATTTTTAAGTTAGTTGATACCTATTCTCAATTCGTATTTTTTATTAGTGATTGAACAACAAATTTCTAATTTGCAAAAAATGAACGTAACCAATTTTACCCTGCTTCCCCATTAACATGCCACTGGATAATGATTGTTGCCGTAGCAACATACAAATACAAGGCATACTTGTATCTCTTTCTCATATTAATGTTTGCGTGTGTACCGTGATTTGTTGTCTCTTTCAATATAATCCAAGTGAGTAGTTAGATTTTTCAATTTTTTTTATTTACAAATTTGTTGAATGCAGTCTCATGCGGGATCAGATTGTTAAGAAATCCCCATATTTAGTTTTCTCAATATAATTTTTTTAGGTCGTAAAAGTCAAACTGAACAGTTCGGCGATAAAACTATTCACTTGGGATTTTTACAGTCAGTATGGAATTTAAGAAAACCACTTTTACAGATATAATGCGGGTCATAAATGCGGAAGTACCCTCATTATTTGTTATTCATTTTTGATTCAGTAAGTACCAAAAATGTCCAAATGAATAGGTGAACTGTTCAAAAATCAAACAACTCACTCGTCTTTCCTGCTGGCTGTATGGCACATTGAGTCGTTAATTTTTCAAATACTGTGAGATAGCATTGCCCGAAGAGACCCACATTATAGTTTTTTATTTTTATCTCTCAAGTCGAAAATAAAATCCAAGTGAATAGTCATATTTTTCAATTTTATTTTATTTACAAATTTGTTTAATGCAATCTCATGCAGGTTCTGATTGATAAGAGATCCCCATATTTTGTTTTCTCAATATAATTTTTTTAGGTCGCAAAAGTCAAACTGAACAGTTCGGCCATAAAACTATTCACTTGGGATTTTTTCCGTCAGTATGGAATTTAAGAAAACCACTTTTACAGATATTATGCGGAAGTACCCTCATTATTATTTATTCATTTTTGATTCAGTAAGTACGAAAAATGTGCAAAGGAATAGGTGAACTGTTCAAAAATCGAACAACTCACTTGTCTTTCCTGCTAGCTGTATGGCACATTGAGTCGTTAATTTTTCAAATACTGTGAGATAGCATTTCCCGAAGAGACCCACATTATAGTTTTTAATTTTTATCCCCCAGCTCGAAAATAAAATCTAAGTGAATAGTCAGATTTTTTAATTTTTTTTATTATTTGCATAATGAATTGAAGTTGAGTGCAGTGGCATGTGGATTCTGATTGTTAAGAGATCATCACCATATTTAGTTTTCTCAATATAATTTTTTTACGTCGCAAAAGTCCAACTGAAATGTTCCGCGATAACCATTTTTAACTTTTCACTTGGGATTTTAACAGTCAGTATGGAATTTAAGAAAACCACTTTTACAGAGATTGTGTGGGTCATAAATGCAGAAGCAACCTCATTATTTTTTATTCATTTTTGTTTCAGTACGTTCCAAAAATATGCAAATGAATAGATGAACTGTTCTAAAATCAAACTATTCACTTATCTTTCCTGCTGGCTGTATGGAACTTTGAGTCATTACTTTTTCAAATACTGTGAGATAGCGTTGCCCGAAGTGACTCCCATTACAGATTTTAATTTTTATCCCCCAGCTCGAAAATAAAATCCAAGTGAATAGTCAGATTTTTAATTTTTTTTTATTATTTACATATTTGTTGAATGCCGTCCTATGTGGATTCTGATTGTTAAGAGATCCCCATATTTCGTTTTCTCAATATAATTCTTTTCGTCGCTTAATTACAACTGAACTGTTCCGCGATAACCATTTTTAACTATTCACTTGGGGTTTCTATATTCAGTATGCAATTTAAGAGAGTCATTTTTATAGAAAATGTGCGGGTTGTTAAAGCAGATGTACCCTCATTCTTTTTTATTCATTTTTGTTTACCAAAAATAGGCAAATGAATTGGTGAACTAATCAAAAATCAAACAACTCACTCGCCTTTCCTGCTGGCAGTATGAAACTTTGACTCTTTGATTTTTCAAATAATGTGAGATGGCATTGAGTATATTCAAAATATAAAATGGTTAGATTTTTTGTAGAAATTGAAATAAGTTTGTGATGACAAATGACAATCGCGAGAATTCATAGATAAAGCAAAACAGATGCGTGTTTGGATATTTATCACCTATAAAGTGCTTACTGACGTTTACGTTCAACCCCCCCCCTCCACCCGCTGACGTGTCACTCTTATGCGTTCGGTGAACAAATGAACGATTGGGAATGAACAGTTCACTTTCATGAACGACTCGATGAACGAACAGTTCACCCAACTGAACGAACTTTCCCATCTCTAATCGAAACATTCATGGATCCGCACATCTGGAATCTGAACAGAATCTGACAGCTGTTTTTGTCTTTTTGTGATTAGTGATGGGGCCGCTGAGTCCGCTCTGTACTAAGTACTACAATGTAGTACCACATTATAGTGAAGCGCACCCTTCACACGTTTGTAAGTGAACTGCACACTACAAACTACACACTTCAAATGCACACTTCAAATCGCACACTTCAAATTATGTCATACTTCAAACTACACACACTTGAATTTTGTGAAATTTTTTGGCCGATTTGTATGTTTTGCTACGTCCCCACATCCATGGTTTTGAATTTTTTTGGATAGAATGTTGACATCTCTGGAAACTGAAACAACCCATGAATTTGAAAATTTTCTAGTAGCACACTTTTCAAGAAGCACTTCTTGTAGGTCATTATAGTAGATACAAATTCGTAGTACTACAATTCACTTCATGTGGTTTATTGAAGTAGATGAAGTGTGTAATGTTTCGGTACATACTACAAATGTAGCACACACTTTTTAGTCTTTAAAGTAGTGAACGTGTGCGTGTTGTAGTCTTCATTTCGAAATTTAGTTTTTCCCCTCGCTAGAGAGTTGACAAGTTTTCAATAAGGCATAGTCGATTTTTCTTTTCTCCAGATAAGTTTGTAGTAGTGATGGATAACTGAGTACTACAATGAAGTACTTCATTATGCTGAAGAGCACACTTCACACTTTAAAAAAAAAACGACCTATTGAAACCAACCCAGCGTCTGAAATTATTTTCGGTCAGACTTGATATAGATAAAATGACTCTTTCTAATACCACCCCCTCTCAGCGATAATTTTTAGCTACATGCACAGTAGAGTCCGCCGACGTAACTAGTACACATTGCACACTGGCGACCTCTATTGTAGAAGAAGTGTACACTCCACAACAAAGTGCATATAATTTACACCCTCAAAAGCAGTAATCAGTCCGCCCTCTATCTCAGCGGGTAAATGTAGTCCTCCTGATGACGTTGTATAAGAATTCAACTAAACGTTGAGAATCGTTTCTCTGAAAAACATACGGTTCATATAAAGTATCTGCAAACAGTTACAGTTAAACATGACTTACGACCGTAATAACAACCTTAACTCTTTAATACATGCACAATTTTGTAGTACTACAAGTAGCTCACTTAAAAAGTGCGCGATGTTTCTGTACCTACTACAAATGAAGCGCACGCTATGAAGCCTTCTTTGTTAACGTGTGCATGTTGAAGCCTTCATTCCGAAATGAAATTGTGCCCGTTGTTAGTTTTTCGCTAATGTATAAAAACTAATAACTTTTTTTGGAGAGTGGTGGGAGGTGCTAGGGACCAACGGAGTAATTTGAAGAAATATTCTATGAAATCATATATGTAAGACTTCTAAATTGCTAGCAGGGTCTGGAAATAGGCGAAACCTCTACAGTGCAGAAATATATTAAGTTTGTCTCACCCATACCGGTGTCACTTCGAGTCCTATGCAAATGTCCTAGAATTAGCGCCAATTTATATCCAATCAGCGCCGCCACATGGGATAAATGAGAATCACTACGCTTGCGCACAACAGGTCAAGTGACAGCAATGAGATAAAAGTAGCATTTTCTGCCCCGCTTAGTCCGCGACACCTCCACTTATGGGCATTAGAAATATAGGAGTATTACATATATATATGTAATGGCCGGGAACATCCAATATTTAATACGAAATTCCCAAAAACCATTAAGGCCAATAATGACCAAAGTACCCAAATTTAGATTTTGACTTACCAGACCTCACTTGGTAATAAGCTTCCGATACGAACGGACGTGTTCACACTGGCCCTCGTGACGGAAATTTATGGCGGCTGAACGCTCTCGTAAGGTTCCATAGTAATAGGATCGTGCGGACGCCGTGCGGGTCTATTTTCTAGCGGTTGGGTTGCGGGCACCGCGGCGGTTGACTAACCGCACGGTTGTGTCTGAACGATCACATACAAACCTAGGTAAATAAGACCCGCACGGATCCCACGCGATTCTGAAACTGCACGGTTCACGCTGTGTCTGAACAAGCGCTTAGCGCTTGTTCAGACACAGCGGGAACCGTTCAGTTTCAGAATCGCGTTTCAAAACACGCGATTTGTGTCATCTGTTCACACAGCCGCGGTTAATAAGCGATTTGTGCGCGCGAAAATAAACGTCAGTTTGACAGTTCTGGTGCCGTTCTCCATCTTTGAATATCAGAGATATATTCGCTCATTACTTTGTTAACGACGGCCGTGTTCCATGGCAAGACACATAAATATCATTCTGTCAGTTCATTTTTGGTGAATAAATACCTACTTCTCTAAAATACTCTTTTTTTCCACCATTTCCAAAATCTCCACCAACTCCTGCCAAGCTTGGTTCTTGGCATATTTGAGTAATCCTCACACTATTACAGGTCTTTTCTCTCATATTACAGGTCTTTTCTCCACTTCATCAATAAAAAATTCAGTGTCAAAGCGATCCATAACCATAGAAAAGAGAATATAATCCACGCGTGCTCCTGTTGTGACATGGAACCGTGCGGTGCCCGCAACGCGACTGAACGCTCTCGTAAGCACAGAATATAGACCAAAACTCGTAAGGCTCCATAGTAATAGGATCGTGCGGGCGCCGTGCGGGTCTATTTTCTAGCAGTTGGGTTGCGGGCACCGCAGCGGTTGACTAACCGCACGGTTGTATCTGAACGATCACATACAAACCTAGGTAAATGAGATCCGCGCGGATCTTATGCGATTCTGAAACGGCACGCTTCCCGCTGTGTCTGAACAAGCGCTTAATGAAATTTTCGTGTTCTATGATAAAGTATTCAAAATTAAATAATGGCAAGAATTACTTCTTATCATTTTTTCTTATCCAAATAAATAAAATAATACCTTTTAATAAACCTACATATTGGAGACATTCGGATAGTTATTTTTTTTTAATTTTAGATCTTCACTTATCTTGAAGTTAGTGAATTAGAAATGACCTAATTCACTAACTAAGGCCCGGTTGTTTCAAATTCGATCAAAGTAAGCGTAGAGTTTAAACTGAAATTTTACGTTCTCCACCAATCAGACGATCCGTTTTCGTAAAAATCTATGCTTTTATCGACCGCTTACTTTGATCGAACTTGAAACAACCGGGCCTAAGCCGTCATTTCAATGGAAAATAAATGTGACGATAATTCAGAGAGACTCTCATCGTTAGTTGTCCGAGTTAAAACGTTATTATTTTTTTTATTAAATGGTCATTGGTTAACGTGAAATTAAAGTCCAACTGTGAACGAGTCCAAATTTTTATTTTTGAATAACTAAAGATAATATAATCGACGATTATATTATCTTAACTATGATTCAACTAACGATCCATCTCTATGGTCTACACTTTGTTTACAAAATTTATCTATGTACTTTTTACATTTATTCCCGCCAAATATTGACAGTTGGCGAGCGTCGTCTAAAGTTGTATTTTGTTCAGTTTCTTTTATGTGCTTATTCTAGTTTGTTTTGCTGCCTTTTATATTTATTAAAACTACGTAAAGATGTCTGCACCTCGTGATTATGCGGCAGACAAAGGTAAACGCATTAAACAGTTATCAAATTTCCACGCTTACTTTTCAATGTCTTCAGCGGTCAATAAACAAACCACATTTTTGTTTTCAGAATCGTTCAAATCTTTCTTTTCGGAATATTGTGCCGCCGATGGAGAAGGTCAAAAAGTTTTCAAGTATGCCTTGCAGCTTACGAAGTTGGCTCACAGAGAACAGGTGAGAAATTATGACAGAGTTACACGGTCTATTCAATCATCTGCGGGAAAATAATATGTTAAACATTGTTTTTTTTTTGTGTTTTTTAGGTGTCATTTATCGTAGAGTTAGACGATCTTCATGATTTCAACGAAGATCTCGCCATGGCTGTTGTTGGGAACACAAGGCGCTTCACGAGCATGGTGTCAGATGTTGTTTTTGATATGTTACCACAGTACAAAGAAAGAGAGGTGAACCTGCTTTATTATATTTATGTTTTAGATAAAAAAAAAATTTTAGTTTTAAAAAAATTTAGATAAAAAAACGCATAAAAGATGGCGAGATACCTGAACATCTGTATCCCAGGAACAGGCTCCGAGCAATGACAGAACGTAGTCCTAGATGAAGCAGAAGAAAAAGAAGAAGATAAAATATATATTACATCTTGTAGGTACTTTTATCAGTACTTAAAAGATGCCCTGAGGAGTCACACCGTCCTGAGACATCAAAAAATATATTCAATTTTTTTTTCACAACTATTACTCATAATAAATTTGTTTTACTATCATTGTTTGCAGCAAAGAATGGTTAATATTTTTCATTAACAAATTATTTTGAAAATTTCAAAATGGCAGAGCTGTGTGCTTTCCTGCAAAGATCTTTTTACGTGAAGCGTGCAGATGGTGGAGATCATGCGCGTGCAGTGAGTACAATGAAGCAAGACATTCACGGTGGCATGTATTTTGGAAAAAAAACATTGAAAAAATATGAAAAAAATGTGAATAATATTGATAATAATTGTGATAGCAATATTATGAGATACATCTTTTAATTCGATTTTTTTCTAATATATGCTTACGTAAATGTCATGCTTCAATATTCTCACTGCACGCTCCTGGTGGAGATAATCATTTATTATTTTCTTGTCAAATAATGTAATGTCTATGATGCAGTGTATAGAAAAAAAAATTGTGCAATTGAGATCAGTTTGAAAATAAATTTTATTTTTTAAAAAAGTCTTGTGTTATGTCCTAGATAATGTTATTAGTAAGATGTGGGCAAAATTTGATTTATCAGCCCAATAGGTTTTGAGATATTTGGTCCACCAGTCCGAAAAAGTTTTGAGTAAAATGAAAAAGAATAATGAAATTTTTTTAAAAATTCACCTACCACGCTAACTTCAAATTGCTATAACTCAACTAATTTTTAGTATTTTTGAATGAGTGATAACTCAAATTTCAAAGAATTTCAAACTATACGATAAAGTAATTTAAAAAAAAAATTGTACATGTCAATGTGGAATTAAAATAATTAAGTCCCAGTACAAAAAAACTCATTTAAATGCTAAGATAATTACGAAGCAGAAAGTAGACCTCTTTCCATTTAAGAAAGATAATCGAGTTAGTATGTGTAAGCCGTGCATACGAGGCACATGGTTTTGTTTGTGTTTGTACCCGTAAACACCAACACAACAAAACAATATGCGTAGTAAGCACGGCTTACACATACTAATTCGATTGTCTTTCATAAATGGAAAGAGGTCTACATAATAATTGTATTCAATGTTTGTGAATTACTGTCTAACCACCACAATAATGTTTCCAGGTGGTTGCCAAAGATGCCCTTGACGTTTACATAGAACACCGTTTGATGTTGGAGTCTCAAAACAGGCTGCCTTCAGAGCACCGAGACCCCCGCAACAAGTATCCTCCAGAGCTTGTGCGAAGATAGTAAGTTATCATGCAGTCATTACTGGGACTACTTCTACCCCATTATATTGACACATTTAGTAACTGGATTATGTTTCTTTCCTTTACTCTACTTCTATATCAAACATTATGTGTACCGTTATTATGTGGATGTTATCATTATTCCCTGACACAGGGAATTACCTCATTATCCCTCATTATCATTATCCCTGACACAGGGTACCGTTATTATGTGGATGTTATCATTATTCCCTGACACAGGGAATAATGTCTCCCACATAATAACGGTACAATATAATTAAGTTAAGATCTTTATTTAAGTAAAATATTATAACAATATTTTTATACATAGGTAAGTTCTGAGAAAATTCTACATATAAGGTATAATTACCAGCCGTGTAAATCTATGTAAAATCATGAGAAAAGACCACAGATGTCTCTAGCATAGTCCTTCCAAATAAAGGAAAGATTCTCAGATTTGAACTTATATAGAACGTTCAAAATTTGATAATGTGTGGATGTTCTTACAATGGCATTGGTGAACGTCGCATTGTGTAAAGTGATGACTTAAGCCAGCTTATACAGGTTATAAGCCCTGGGCCATCATATAAAAAGACTTCCACACGCGTTTCTCATATTCATAGCTTCGTCTCTGTGAGACTTCTGTAATTTATCTCAATTAAAATATTATAAATTTGTTATTAATTTTGTATCCCGATTATTGATACAAAATATTTATTTATAGTTTTACAATTGTAGAAGCCATTCCTGAATCCACCCAGTCCTTTGAATTCTCTATTTGAATCCTCATCTCTCGTCTTAAATCTTTTTGTATATAAATGTGTTCTACCACCTCACTGTCACACATAAATTTACACATTGTTGCATTATATCACGCAGAAGAGGAATAGAGAAATTTCACCTTTTTTTAAGAGTAAAATTTTTTTTTGGAATATATTAAGAGCAAAAACAGAATGGGTCTAGACTGGTTGACTCGTACAGAAGCGGCGCAAGACAGGGGAACATGGAAATACCTTGTCAAGTCTTTGGGCTCCCGACCTTACTAGGACAAGGGGGTGAAGATGATGATGACGATATATTAAGAGTATAAAAAAGATTTTGAAATTCAACATTTTAAATTCCCGCCAAAATACTCAATTTCATTAGAAACAATTGTATGGTACGCAGATGTGCAAATATTATGGCACTACACCAAACACGCGAATTGATACGTCACAACCAATCAAATGCGTTTTAATAGTCATTTTTAAAGATTTTTATAATAAAAATTACGAATGAAACATTGCCCTACATTATCCATACTGATTCACAAAATATAATTAATATTTATGAATCTATTTCATACTTTCATCGGTATTTGTAATGTGTGAAATTTCCCTATTGAAAATTCTCATTAGCTGCATGTTTATACAAGTGAATGAATCTTTGATAATCGATAGTCAGTCCAATATGTATATATTTTGCACAATTTAATATTGGTGGTTGCCACAGACAGACATTATTACAATTTTTGGCTTTTTAGCGAAGTGGGTTTCAAAGATCTCTCCACCACCAAGTCCTTGCCGATCCGAGAAGTGAAAGCAGAACATATTGGCAAGCTGGTGACTGTGAGAGGTAAGCGGGATAAATTATTCATTTTATATTTATTTATTGAAAGTAACGGACATAGTCCAATAAAATATAATACATAACATGAACAACATAAAATACATCAGAATAAAAGTTATAGCAATTAAAAAAAACAAGGACAAATGAAAAGTACTAACAAGATGGAGACAAGATCTGGACTATCTAATCAGAGATTGTTTGAATCTGGACAGACTTACACCGAAGAAGTCCAGATTCTGTCTTGAGTTTATAAGATGACATAACCGTGACATGGGAGTATGAAATCCATAATTAGTTCTCTGATGGCTAAGGAATAACACTTCATTATTACAACTTTGCCATAAAATTAATTATCAATAGTTATGGGGACAATCATATCAAAGTTTGCAATTTTGTTTTAAATATTTCTATCTTATTTTTTGCAAAAAGTTGTTTCAATACAGCAAAAATAAGATAAAGAAAGAAACTTGCAAGGTTTTTATCATTTTGCTCGACTTGTATTAAAGTGAATGAATATTTCATAATCAATTTAAGCTACAGTAATGAAGTTCAACTTTTTGCAAAAAATTTAGTCGGAATTTTTGAAAAAAATTGCAAACTTCATTGCAAAAATTGCAATAAAGTTTGCAATTTATTGCAAAGATATTTCATATCTCCATAACTATTGATGTGGTCATGGTTGCTTGAACATTTTCCACTCATTATCAAGGCAGGAATCTACCTGTAAAGTTTTTGCTACTGGCTATGAGACACCGTGTATGAATGTGTTTATAATTTGTCTATTTTATTTCCATATAAAATTACATGTTTCATTACGTATTACATTTTTTAACTTAATTTATTTTTCCAAGGCATTGTAACTCGTTGTACCGAGGTGAAGCCCATGATGTGTGTCGCGACGTACACGTGTGACCAGTGCGGCGCGGAAACGTACCAGCCCGTACAGTCCATGACTTTCATGCCGCTCGGCACCTGCATAACTGATGACTGCCGAGTCAACAAGTCGGGCGGCCGGCTTTACTTGCAGACGCGTGGGTCCCGGTTCATCAAGTTTCAGGAGATCAAAATACAGGAGCATGTGAGTTCAACTTTATTATTAACTTGTGCAACTTCTTCCTTAACCCGTTGCATGTCCACAAAAAGTAAGTCGGAAATATTGAAAAAAATATGCAAATTTTGATGTCGCATATCTCCATAACTATTGATATTAGGTTATGGTTGCTTATACATTTTTGATTCATTATCAAGGCAGGAATATAGTCCTGCGAGGTTATTAATGTTTTCTAACATGAGAATTGATTTTTTATAATTGTTTAGGGATACATTGGTTATATTTTTCATTAACAAATTATTTTAATAATTTCAAAATGGTCCAAAGTTCTTTCTCCGTGACGTGTGCAGCTGATGGAGATCATGTCGTTAGGGTTTGAGTAAAATGAAAAACTTTATTATTTTCTTGTCAAATGATGTAGTGTATCAAAAAAAGGCCCGGTTGTATCAAGTTGGATTCAAATAAAAGTTTGTTTAAAGCATAGATTTTTACGGAAACGGGTTATTGGATTGGTAGAAAACGCAAAAATGTATGCTTTAAATGAACTTTTACTTTAATCCAACTTGATGCAACCGGCCCTAAGATGTGTGCAAAATTTAAACAAAATCAGCCTTATGTTTTTTGAGATAACTGGGGAGTCCCGAGAAAAACTCAAAAGAATAATGTAATTCATTTAAAAATTCACCTACCACGCTAGCTTCAAATTACTCTAACTCAATTAATTTTTGGAATTTTTGAATGAGTCATGACTCAAATTATTTTTAAAACTTCAAGCTGTAATGCAAAGCAAAATAAAGACTGACTTAAAACATATATTTACTTTTGTGAATTTTGAATTTCTCATTACATCTTTTTCTTTTGTCATTTCAGTCTGACCAAGTTCCAGTAGGCCACATCCCCCGCTCGCTCACCATCTACTGTCGCGGAGAAACCACACGTCACTCGCAGCCCGGAGACCACGTGAGCGTCACCGGTGTATTCCTGCCCTTGCTCAAGTCCGGTTTCCGGCAGGTCCTGAGCGGGCTGCTCAGTGAGACCTATCTGGAGGCACACGTGAGTTATTTACCCTCAACTCTCATAACATTGTTTCTATTGATTGAATTGAATAGTGATTGCACAAATGATTTTCAAATGTTATTCCAATCCGTAGAACAATTTTAAAACTTAGCCGTCAAACTAGTATAATTATTAGAGATGACTCAAGGAAGTCTACAACCTAGAAATGAAAAGAACTATACATAGTCATGGATTTCCCAACATTCTGAAAGCTTGGAACAAATTGGAAATTACTGAAGAGTCTAAAATACACAGGAATATCCCAGAACATTAGAGAAATGACAATTTCTTATAAAAGCGGGCTGCACCATTTCGGGAGTAAATTTTTGTTTTGACCTTTAATATAAGCCAGAGACAAAAATGATAAGTAAACCAATGGAGATCCAGTGCACAATTATCAACCAACTAAATAAATTACGAGAGTATCTACCGGGCGTATGGGGAGTTTTCGATAGAGATCAGTGTGTTAAGAAATATCTAGTTAAAGTAACTTTAACTAGTCATTTCTTTTCTGTTAATCAATATCTCTCAATGTTTGTTAAGTATTATTAGTGGTCTAATAAACAAAACCGAAATAATAGGAGTCCTAGCGTAGCAGAATATCATTCAGTTGTATGTTCAGAATGTCATATGCCACTTTGTCCCATAAATTGTTTCAAACTGTATTACGATTTTAAAAAGTCTCAAAAATATTATTTAGAAGTTTGTAAGTAATGTTCAAAATGAATATCTGCGCAGAACGCTATTTCACTTGGGTACTTATAAATATAACCGCTTGTGGAGCGGAGCCATCATCCGCCGTGCCGCCGTGGTGTTACATCGTCCCATATAAAATTTTGTTAACGTTATTTCGTAATTGTTAATTTAATTTTGAGTGTCCGCTGCCGCAATGCCACGACAGTATATTTAATTAAGTTTCTCTATATTTAGTATAATGTAATGTATGCTGGTATGCTGATATTTTAGATGAAATGTAAATGATGATGTGTATTTCCCTCAGGTTATAACTTGTCTCAATCAGTCTGACGACAAGGACTCGTTGCAATCTGACCTAACAGAGGAAGAATTAGCCGAGTTGGCCGATGAAGAGTTCTATTCCAGGTTGGCGACGAGTCTGGCTCCTGAGATCTACGGACACCAAGATGTGAAGAAGGCTCTGTTACTGCTGTTGGTTGGCGGTGTAGATAGGTAAGACATTTACTTTACCCACAAAAGTAAGTTGTGTGCTCGTTAATTAATTAATATTCTTCTTATAAAATTCAACATATTTAAAAAAATATATAATTACACATTATTATATATATTTTAATTATTATATATTATCGTATAAAATAAAACATTACTAGTATGCGCTTAGTCATATGGTCATTAGCAGGCGCGTGCAGTGGGAACAAGCAACGTGACTTTTATTTAACCATATATTTGGGAAAAAAAATATCGAAATTAAATATTTATTTGGCAGAATATTATGAAATATGAAAATCTGAATAAAATATTAAGTATTGTGATAGGAATATTGGGAAATGTGTATCTTATTCGGTTTCTTTTCAAAATATATGCTTAGGAAAAAGTTATACTTCCTGTTCGCCTCTGGTCCTTAGTAAATAACGTGGAATGGTAAAGTGTTAAAAAAATTACGTTAATAAGCAATTATTTTAAAAACAAAATTTATATTCAGACTTAAGAATGATCTACCATCCACCTAATGTTCCGACAAGAATACTTGTGTGCTCACTGATTAATTAACATCCAAAACATTTTTTTAATACTAATAATTAGGTATATTTATTTTAAATGTTTTACCTACACAAATAATAATAAAAATAAATTAGTACTTAAATAAATTATGGAAAAGACACATAATGTCGTAAAAGTTAATTACAACATGATAAAAATGCATTTAAACCTGGTGAAAATAAAAATACATAATAACAGGGTAAAATTTAAAACAGATTATATAGATAGGCTACTAAAGTACGTTTAGTCACATACTCATAAGTAACTGGTGTTGATCGGTTAATTCGCGTTTCAATATTTATCAATGAAATTTTTTAATACAAACATATTAAGATTTATCCGTTTGTCAATCGATAATAGTTCACTAGTGTACATATTTTAAATTTCCATGTTTCTTTAATTAATAATTATTGTTTCTCCTTGAAATAATTAATAGTTACCCGATTTATTTACTCCATATTTTATTATTGTAGTAGAATAAATATAGCATTTTTATTTAACTGTTTAAAACTTTTAAACTATTTGACTAAAACTAATATTGATAGTTTCTTACATATTATCTAGCTCAACACAGGTTAACACTAATAAATTGTATATAGATAATATAGTAATAAGTATAGATACATATATATTTCAAAATACCTTATGAAACATTGATATGTTTTTGTAATAACAAAAAAAATAATATACAGGGTGTAACAGAGCTAGTCCACAATACTTTACAGGTGGATTCCTGCCTTGATTATGAGTCGAAAATGTTCAAGCAACCATGACCTAAAATTCATAGTTAAGGAGATATGCTACATCAAAGTTTGCTTTTTTTTTTTCAATTTCTGACTTAATTTTTACAAAACGTCGAAGTATCATTACAGTAACTTATATCGATTACAATAAATTCATTTGTTTCCATAAAAGTCGAATAAAATAATAAAAACCCCAAAAAAAATCTATTTGGAATGTTTTCCAATTGGAGTTGGAAGGTTTTTATTCATTTTATTTGAATAATTTTTAAAAATAAATGATTTTTTCATATTCAATATAAGTTATTGTAATGATAGTCCAATGTTTTGCAAAAAATAAGTTGGAAATATTGAGGAAAAATTGCAAAATTTCTTATATTAAGTGACTTTTACCTTTTGGGGATCTTACCACCTCTAGGCATCAAAAAATACATTCAGATTCCAAAAAAATTTTGATTTATCTTTTGCACATATAATGATGAATCCAAATTTACCTTTATTTATTTATTCTTCCAGGCGTCCCGAGGGCATGAAGATCCGTGGCAACATCAACATCTGCCTGATGGGTGACCCCGGTGTGGCCAAGTCTCAGTTGCTGGGCTACATTGATCGTCTCGCACCGCGGTCGCAGTACACCACTGGCCGGGGCAGTTCCGGCGTGGGCCTCACGGCCGCCGTTATGAAGGACCCCGTCACGGGGGAGATGACTCTGGAGGGGGGTGCGCTCGTGCTGGCGGACCAGGGTGTGTGCTGCATTGATGAATTTGACAAGATGGCTGAGGTGGACAGAACTGCCATTCACGAAGTGATGGAACAGCAGACTATCAGTATTGCCAAGGTGTGGTGACTTAAAATTATTACTTATTAATATAGCGCAATCTAAATCGAGGCTGAACCAGGTTTGTGTACAGTAGAACCTCGTTAATTCGATTTTCAAGGGCCCCATGACAACATTTGCAGAACTCCGCTAATTTAAAATTTACAGTACAGTAGAACCTCGTTATAACGAACCCCGTTATACCGAAAAATGTCATATATCGAATTTTTTTTCAAAATCAATCCCCTACAATAAATTTTTCATGCAAAAATGTATTTATATAGCGAAATTTCGTTAATATGTATAACGAAATAATTTTAGTTCTGTAGGAAGACACATCAATACATTATCGAGCGCCGCCGCCAGATAGTTTTACGGCCTGCACGCCGCCGCCAGCCTGTCCCGTCGTAAAAGGCAATAACTCCTGCAATTTTTGTATTTTTGGGGTTCTTAAATTCTTTAAAATTTCTCCTTGGGATTTTAATGGGCCCCTATAAAGCATTTTGCCATAATCCCGGTGAACTCTAGTTGGGACAATAGTTTTATTGCCCATTGTCAAAAAGTTAGAATGAGGCACTGTGTATTATCTTCTAGAATCACATATTTTTCATACAGATTGTACTTAAATCGAAATATCCCAATATGTATAACGAAAAAAAAATTTGTTCAAATAAAATAATAATATTGCGCAGATTGTTTTTCGCGCAAACACGAGATGCTGCAAGCCGCCACGTCGCAGGGCACAAAGTCGCGCGCATGTGAAAGCTTTGAATTGTGAACGCCTCTACGATCATTTATTACGTGCAATATTATCAGAATTTTTCATTTTCACTATTACCATATCAACTTTTATCACTTTTCATATAATGCTTTTTACATTCATTGCATTGTGTACGGCATTTTCGATAGCCAGAACTACCGGCGCGGCGTTCGCGGCATTTTATGTCACCAAAATTATCATCCGAGATTCTTATTTTGAGTCAAATAACTGAGTTAATTAAATACAAAACTAAACAAGGGAAAATAAATGATATAATTTTAAGAAATCAATGTTTTACTGTACGTGTTTTACTGCATACGTACCTATGTGATTTATGCGATTATTAATTTTAGAAAATATATGTCAGATTCTTCAGGGACATAAGTTTTAAATACTCGTAACTTCCTTTGTTTGCTGAATGTCTTATTACGTAGCATCCATATAAACCGACAATGGGGACTTATTCAAAACAATTTGCAATCTCTTTTAAGGCCGCGATACTTTTTTTTTTGCTATGGCGCACAATATACATATGTATTAGGAAAAAAAATTCGTTATATGTGGGAATTCGTTTATATTTTTTGGTCCCTTGGATTTCGCAATAACGAGGTTATACTGTACCAAAAAAAAATGTGAAATTTGCCAAAAATCGTAAATCTCGTGAAAAAACCCATTAATTTTGTGAAAAACATGTATTTTTTCGTGCATTGTTTCAAGAAATCATTTCAAACACGCGATTTTTATTATGATAATGCAAAGATCGCAACATTTCTATTACTAAATTACCCAATATTGACATATTGCTGTTCTCATTTGCAGAAAAAATCAAATTATTTTTTAATTTTGTCACATTTAGATGGCCTTAATTAAAAATGTTGTTATCTTAGTATCGTACAATTTATGGAAGACTTCTTTAATATTCACTCAATTTTAATTTTATACTCAACATAATCTTGCTCTTTCGTGACAGCGAAAAGACACTACGACAGCTACAAAAGGACAGTCCCTGCTGTCCAGATACAAAGGGAACGATCTACTGTACAAAATAATTTCTGGTGATGAAAAGTGGGTGACAAAATCCTATAGGTAGAAAAAAGTCTGATGCTGAGCATTATCAACGGCATCTTAACTGTTTGATGCAATTTGATGATTTCTCATGTAAAGTTGGTAAATCTGATTTCGGAAAATTAACCATGTTATTCTTTACCAATAGGCCGGTATAATGACATGCCTCAATGCTAGAGTATCCATTCTGGCGGCCGCCAATCCAGCGTATGGTCGTTACAACCCGAAGCGCACCATCGAGCAGAACATCCAACTTCCCGCGGCTCTGCTTTCTCGATTTGACCTTCTCTGGCTGATTCAGGATAAACCAAACAGGTAAGTTTTACAACTTTTTTGAACTAACTAATAAATAAACTTTTCAAAGCAAGAAAACACTTTGTGGCTTGACATTATAATACATTTAAGGCGGTACATTCACTGCAAATGCATATTTCGGCGTTTTTTACGAAAATGTGGGTTTTTATTATTCATTTATATCAGAATGTATATGATAGATTGCAATTTTTTTAGGGCGATAACTTAGATAGAACCTTTATTCTTATATAAAAGTAATAAACTAAACATTATTTACAATAATTAAGAAAAATATAGACATTAATCCACAGGCCGCGGCAAAAAAAAACCTTTTTAATGTTCCCGGGCGTGTGTTCGTTCGGTTCGTTTAAAATTTCTATGTAAGCATAATATGTTTTTTTATACGTATAAAGTATTATCTAGAATCTGTACGTAGGAAATTAAGAAATATTCAATATTAAAAAAGATATAATTTTTGAAACATGCTTAAATATTTACGTTTTTTGGTCATTTTCAAACGTTGTTTATTCATACAAAAAGATGATTTTAAACGATATATTGTATGTATATTCGCATTTTGAGTCTTCGTTCACTATTAAAAAGCTAAATATTATATAAAAAACACGTTAATTATTATTTTAAAATAAAAATTCTAAAGTATGAAAAACGACATTGTCAACGTCAGAATCCGTGTTAGATGCCGTCTGGCCACGGCAGAGGTCAGTCGTGTTTATAGCCGAATATTCCTTGTCATTTATTTCACTATTCATTGTACTTTTATGCCAAATTTGACATTCATATTAATTATTATTATATAATACGTTCAAAAGCAATTGATATCTCCCATATATTAAGGTTTTATATGGATTTTTGAAAGGTTTCATCCTTTTTAAACTTTGAACATGCGTCACATGTCAGTTTCGGTATAATCCTAATAGTATAATTGTTCCAGATCATTTGAGGTATCAAGATACATACTGTACGTGCCGTGCGCATGCGCGTTCGCGTCTCCCATGTATTTATTTCTTGTTTAATATTAAAGGTATTCATTATGATATGAAAAGTATTTCAGAATTATTAATATGTTTTTTAAATTCTATACAGTAATAATTATTGGACGAAAATAAAATACGGGAATTTGTCGATAGATAAAATAATATTTTATATACTCTTTTTTTTTTTTATATACTCAGCACGTGGGGCTAGGTGATTGTTTTATGTTGTCATATTACGATATGCATTGATTTAAAAAGGAGTTCAGAATTATTACTATGATTCTTAAATTATTTACGGAAAATAATAAGTCGACTCAAATAATATAAGATCATTTGTCTAAAGTTAAATAAGTAAATATTTTGATACGTGAGGTACTTCTGTGGGGATGCCTGACGCGGACGAAAGCGAAGAATATATGACCATCTCTTTCCATCAAACCTTACTGTTTTAGCAACGTATGTACCATAAATATGTAACGAATGTGTAATTTTTATTCGATTTGCGCTCAGATGACATGTCGCGCACGGCTTGAAAGGACATGATCTATCAATGTAATTTGACAGCTATGCATGTTTGTGAATCGGCTGTGCCGCCTTAAGAATAAATTAAATACTATGTTTTAAACCACTTTATTGCTATATATTTGTCAACTAGTTTCGGTTGGACTCAATCTTCTTCAGGACAATTATAATACAGACTGTCTATATTATAATTGTCCTGATGAAGGTTGAGTTCAACCGAAACTAGTTGACAAATATATAGCAATAAAGTGGTTTAAAACATAGTATTTAATTTATTCTTAAATGTATTAACTAATAAATATTATCACAGTTTCGCAGCGGCGATCTTTTATTTAATGCACAAATCAGTGGAATACTATTCTGTGATTCACCCTGATTTGCATAAGCATCTTCAAAGATTGCATTTTTTTCTTTATATCTGACCTACCTTTTGTAAAATGTTGAAGTATCATAAAAGTAAATTATACCTAATAAAAAATAAAAAGTCAATCAATTTAAATTATTAAAACAGTGCAAAATTTGAACCAGCTTTTTTGCAAGGTTTTAATCATTTTATTTAACTTGTATAAAAGCGAATGAATATTTAATATAAATTACTTTCATGTTGGTCTAATGTTTTATATACAACCAGAAATAAAAAAAAATGCCAACTTTGATGTCACTTATCTTCGTAACTGTTGACATTTCACCCAAAGTGTAAAGAATATATTCTATTCAAAATTGATTAAACAAAACTCTCCCCAAGTTTTTGCTTCTAACTACGAGACATCCTGTGTAATCTAGTCACAAGTGTCCTGCTGATCTGAAAAGGGGTAAACTTGTGAATTATATATTCTGTTGATTTATGTAATGTCTGTCCACGATTCCACAAATTTATCTTATTTTTTAAACAGCTATTTAAGTATTTAAAAACAATCTCATTCTCATGAAATTATACATTTTCTCTGAACAGGGATAAGGATCTGGAGCTTGCCCGTCACATAACCTACGTTCACACTCACAGCAAGCAGCCTCCCACGCGGGTCAAGGCTCTGGACATGGGGCTCATGAGGAGATACATTTCTTTGTGTAAGAAGATGGATCCTGATATCCCCGAGGGATTGACGGATTATATTGTCTGTGAGTGGATTATTTTATGTTATGCAATATTAATAAATTGAGGTTCATAGATCATTAAATCAAATAGTTCTAGATAAATAACAACGCATGTTTCTTGACTTTATAAATTATTTCAGCATCTTACGTCGAGCTGAGGAAGGAAGCTCGTAACTCCCGTGATATGACTTTCACATCGGCCAGGAATCTGTTGGCCATCCTACGATTGTCCACAGCTTTGGCCAGGCTAAGGTTTGTTCTGCTTTAAATATTATTATTATGTAATATAATTAAACATGTACTTGCATTTGTAACATCACCACAAAATATTCATTCCTTGGACAAAGTCGTAACCCCTTATGTTTATATTAAATGGCAATAGTTATAATTTATTTGACAATTATAAACATTAGATTCTGTTTCTGAGGAATCACTATACTAAAAGAGTGTAAAACTGAACGTATTTGCTCATTGTTGACGGCTTGAAATGAATCTGTTTCAGACTTTCCGATCATGTAGAAAAGGAAGATGTTACTGAAGCCATTAGACTCATGGAGATGTCCAAGCAGTCATTAATGCATATTGACGACCCACATGCACAAAGGTGAGAATATTAAATTATTATATTATTTTGTGTCGGATGGAGGACTGTCTGAATGGTCACAGAAATAACAAACAAAAATTAAATAAAATTAGAGGAACTGACAAACACATTTTAAATATTTAGGTTAAACCCAAATCAGTGGAAAAAATCTGAAAAGTTATTTTTGTAATCTATAATTCTGAAAGTACTGTCAATAATTCTGATAATTCTCATGAGTTTTAAATATTACGCTTAATAAATAAACAATTTGAACTTCTTCCTTCTAATCTTCAATATGTGTAGCGGACAATAGTTGAAATAAACCTTTGCTGACAAAATGCACAAAATTTTTGATATAATTGCAGGATCAATTGATCTGATGGAGAGTGACAAATCGTCTTGTGCTGAGTTTAGAAACAACTCAAAACTATAGAACTTCACGCATTTAAGTTCAGTTAAAATGGAAAAGGCGGGCCAACGCACCTAGCGTGGTTTGTGTGTGCCAATCATGTTTCGGTCAACGCACATCGCGCGGTGTCTGCAATGGGTTAAATTGATGCAATAAAAAATTTTGTATACAATTTTTTAATTTACATTAGTCTGTGTTTTGAACACAGACTAATGTAAATTAAAAACCGAACACCGTTTTGGAACAAGCCAAACTTCAAATTTAAAGCCATGTATTCACTAGGGGACAAATTGTCCCTCAACAGCACGCGCGGCACAGAGTCTACGTGACGTTGCAACATCGTGCACTGTTCCGCGACGGCGCGCAGAACATAGCGCGGAATTTCTACGTGCCGTGGCAACGTTGCCATGCGCACGGTACCCGAGCGAGCTCACTGCAACATTACGCGGAGCGTCAGTACCACGTGGTATGTTTACAAGTGAATACGCATGCGCTGTATCTGTCAAGATGACAGTGTGGGGAAACGAAATTGTTCTTGAACTCATCGAGCTGTATCGATCGAAGATCGCATAGAATATCCGTCCTTCTTTCTCTTTGCAGTAAATAATTTCGCATTCTCCTCTTTTTTCTCCTCTTACGTTTCGATAACTCATTAACATAAACAGATACGCAGTTGACATCATAACCTCATAGGGCGACATTTCCGTGACGTGTGGAAAACAATAATTATTTGCAAAAAGGACCTTGTTTTTAATAATATTCAATTTACTACAGTAAAACCTTGTTAATTTGAAATTGCTACCCAAAAAAACATTTCGAATTGCGCGGAACCCCGTTTTCGCCAAATGAGATACTGCAGCTGTCATCATAACATCATCGGGTGACATTTCCGCGACAAGATATGCGAGTCCCGGTGTGTACACGTCAAATGACCGCGTCATTGTCCCCGAAACATGAGCGTAGATGTTGATGCGACATGCCGAGCGGAATTTTGAATTTCGCGATTTGTCCCCTAGTGAATACATGACTTAAGAGATTTGAATTATCTGGGTGCTCCTGTAGTCGGTAATATCAAATTGTAATTACTTTTTTTTCAGGGCCGTGAATGTAAATGACAAGATATTCTCCCTCATAAGGGAGCTGGCAGGAGCCAGCAAGGTAGTGAAGATCTCTGATGTTGTGGAGAGATGCGTAGACAAAGGATTCAAACCCGACCAGGTATATTATTATTTTGATCAATTGAGAGTTCAGTTGAATCACTACTCTTACTCATTGGTGTGAGCGTGGTGTGTATTGGGTGATATCATTAGTGATGGTTAATTTCGGACAATCTTTAAAAAATTGGGTTTTTCCTTTCAACACAGCATACATCAAAGGAAAATTAAACTTTTTTTAAACATTATCCAAAAATATAGTGAAATGGTTTAATATACCAAAATGAAAATCGAATTTTTGTATATTCAACTGTATACGTCTTATTATTAGCCATTTTTTAATAGAAATACAATAATTACAGATTTTGTCATAATTCAAATGTTATCGGACTTACAATTATAATGTGTTATCATAACAACTATATTAACTTCTTTCTCTTTCAATAGGTGGATGCCTGCATAGAAGAATACGAAGAACTTAATGTGTGGCAGGTCAACCAGGCGAGATCCAAGATAACCTTTATCTAATATTGTTTGATTGTGACATTGGTTTAATTGTTTTCATACTTAAGATTTGAGCACTACGTGTACAATTATTGTATTCTGTCTATTTTGTGGTATAGAGTGTTTAAACATTTTGACAACGGAGATTAAGTGTTGGATCCCGTTAGCGGTTGTCTTATTTTCACACTACAAGAGATTTAATTCTTTTAAATATTGATGTGACACATCTTTATTTAAGGAATCCTCTTCCACACTATCTCTACCTACTCATTTTTGTAAAATAAATTTATATTTAGTTTATTTTTAAATATTCCCATCTACCCGTTGAATCATATTTGATCTGTAAATTGTTTGTTTTTATTAATAAATAAATTGGATTCCACAAAAAGTGTATGTACAATTTATCATTTCGATTTCAAAGTTTTACTACAATTTAGATTACAAATGTTTTTTTTATACATGCTGGTATACAGTTGATAAATACCATAGCCATAAAAATTCATCTCTGCTTGGCTTGCATAGCATAGATGGATTAGGCTTGCATATGACATGGCAGCACATAAATAAGAAATAAAGCATCAAAGCCTTTTATACACATTATGTATTTAAAACATATCATTGGTTATATGTAGTCCATACCTAGATATCCCGAACTGTAGGCTTTCTAAAAAGAGAATTTATACACATTATGTATTTAAAACATATCATTGGTTATATGTAGTCCATACCTAGATATCCCGAACTGTACGCTTTCTAAAAAGAGAATTTATACACATTATGTATTTAAAACATATCATTGGTTATATGTAGTCCATACCTAGATATCCCGAACTGTAGGCTTTCTAAAAAGAGAATTTATACACATTATGTATTTAAAACATATCATTGGTTATATGTAGTCCATACCTAGATATCCCGAACTGTACGCTTTCTAAAAAGAGAAGCTGTTGTAATGGCTCAGCATACGTCTTGCAAGGAAGATTGCCATTTACCAGAAGATCTTAATTATGGTGAACTTTATAATGCCAAGAGGTCTCATGTTTAACCTTCAGGTACCAGAAGAACAAAAATAGGAACGGGATACAAGTGGGAACCCAGTCAAATTTGCGTTTTAATGTATGGTTTGAAAATATTCTATAATATTTTTCAATGCGAACAAGATTCTACTAAATAAACCATAGTATTTTCATGTCTCATGACTCACAAGCATCCGATTGACAAGCCACGCAAGCAGAATGAAGTAAGCGTGACACAGAATATTGACGATTGTCTCTGGAAAAACATTTTTTTCCAATTTTGACTATCATTTTTATTTTCTTTTCTTTGGGTGTTGTATTCTTAGGATTACAAAGAGTAACAGCTGTGTCGTTAATAATAATTAAATATTTTTACAAAATAAAAAATGTTTATGCTGAGTGAAATTTTAGTTGTCTTTTGTTTGCGGAAAATGGAATGCAGAACTCGTTAATATATTGAGGGGCCATATGGTGAATAGCCTTGAATATTATGAAACACAACTTGTATTCAATCCTCTCTGGACATTTAAGTCAGTAAAGGTTTTGGAGATGGTGTGAGAAAAAGGGAAAATATCAAGAAGGAAAGCGGACGTTACATCACGCAATGAAATATAATTATAATAATATAAAAGTAAATATATGATTAGTTAAAAATCAAAAACAATGTAACATTACATGAACTATTTTTTGGCAAATCAAAGTATTAGTTTCACATCTTGTTTATAACTTGAATAAGCTAATATTTAACAATCAATAACTTCAATATTTAAAAATCATAAATAAATTAATACTTGACACATATGGTAGTTAAGGGGGGTAAGGTTAGTTCGGTGAAAAAAAAGCATGTTGTCAAGAATTTTTTTTGGCGATGCAGGTAGTGTCTGTTTGTTTACTTAATTTCCATACAATAAAACATTACTTTTTAAAATTTTCATTGCAAAATATTTAAGCGGGTGGCAGTGAACTCCGGAGGCACCTCGAAAAAATGTTGTTTTGCGGTGTACATCATAACTCGCAACAGAATCATCTGAAATAAAAAAATCAAAATACACTTTTTAAAGGAGATGTTTCTCGAGGTAACCCCATGAGGAATTTTTTTTCAATTTTTGGTAGCACTTGGAAGCCAAAACACCGATTTACGCTATAAAAATTGGCCAATTTGTTACTGTAAAATTAATAATTATTTTTTAAAAAAAGCTCCCGGAGATACCTGGTGAATTATGTGAAGAAGTACTGTGCAAAATTTCAAAACGATCGGTCCTGTAGATTTTTAGTTGTGACATACACGTACTTCAAGTTTCAGAAAAATGCTGTAGAGTTTGGCGCACTATAAAATTCAAAATAAAACTCGACAATTCTTTTATACAGCAAAAAGCTTACATCAAGAAGATCTAGAGCATCTTTTTGTCCTTGTCTACGCAAAACTCTTCCAATACAATAGCATGTCCGGTAGTCATCAGGTAAGCGCGTCCTTCAGCTGCCTGAGCAGGTATAGAAAATCAGTCTGAGCATCGCTCAAATGCTCATAATTTTGTCAATTTTGCTCCAATTGACTTGAAAATTTGACCAATATTCTAGCAATGTTGTATAGGTACATTCATTTAAAAAATGAAATGCAAAAAAAAAAAAACCTTACCTTACCCTAAATAGAAAATCAGTCTGAGCTTCGCTCAAATGCTCATAATTTCGTCAATTTTGCTCCAATTGACTTGAAAATTTGATCAATATTCTTGCAATGTTATAGGTACATTCATTTAAAAAATAAAATGCAAAAAAAAATTAAAAACCTTAGCCTCCCCTTAAAAACACTATTTGTTGATTAATGAACATGTTTTGGGACTAATGGTCCCTTCATCAGGGTACAATGTTTACTAAAAATTAAAATTTTAGCTGCCCGCAAGGCCTAGCAGAAAGCAGTCGGGAAGTATACAAATCAACATGAGGGAGTTAGACACTTATGTGAAAACAAATCTAGAGGAACCAATTGAAAAAAGGATTTGCTTATTTATTTACCAAAAGGTGCTTTTAAATTTGATTTTACACTACATGTGTAGTTATTAGTTTTACGACTCCCTTATATTTATTTGTTTCTTTACTTCCAATTTTAATTTTTAGTATACGTTTAATCCTGTTTAAAGGACCATTGGCCCTGAAACGTGTTGATTAATTAATAAACAAAGTGTTTTCTTTTCATTAATAATATCACCACCAAAGTTATTTTGTTATTATTGAAGAGATGATATGTATGTTAATTCAAAATAGTGAATGGGCTTGGTGTTCAGGAAAAAACCTAACTAATATTAGATTTTTGTGTTGATAGTTTAAATGCCAGTTGTTTGATCATTGGTAATGGTAATACTTCCAAACAGTTTAGATTTTTTTATGAAAATGGATTGTTTGATTGGTGGAAAATGCTAATATTTATGCTTTTTGCTATTAGTATTATTTTAACTATTACCACTGATCAAACAACAGGGGGCCCTAAGTGCTAAAATTTTTATTACTCAATCTATTAAAAAATATTTTTTTTGTTTCCACATATATTTCACAATAAAGTCTCAGATATGATGTATAAATAATAAGCATGCTTTCTTTATAAGTGAGAAGTTCTTGTAATTAAAACAGCCATATCTACTCAACCTGATGCCCGAAACACATTTATTATCTTTGTAGTTTACATAGTTCAAAAACTTTTTTGTTGATTTATCAAGCGGCGGCGCCCTAATCTTAAATCAAACGGGGTTTCAACCAATACTGTTTTTCCTTATATTATGAATTTTTTTCGTCATATCGGTATAATGTGTAACATATGTATGTGACCCAAAAAAAAAAGGTTGAGAATGGCTGGATTAGAAGGATAAAAACAAATCAGTGAAATATTAATATAGTCCGTCTAACTTATCTGAAGAATGGCCAAATTTGGAACTAACGACGCCATATTGGATTATCTACAGCTGACAGACCTTTGACAGACTTTGTTTACAAAGGGGTTCACGACTGTTTCAATAGTTTTTTAAGAAAATTTTAGATTGTCACCATGCCAAAAACCATTGAAAGCGGTATTCGGGAACTAATCTTGAAAATGCACACGTTTTTTGAAGAGGAACAACGTCTAAAAGCCCCAATTATACCGTTTGATTTTGTTCATAGACTTATTGCCGCCACTTCAGGTTAGTGCTGCCATGCAGTTATAATGATTTTCCCATACTTAGTTTTTTATTTTACTATTATACAATTTCTTCAGGTATTTCTGAATCGGCAATTTACAAAATAGTTAAAGAAGGTAAAGCGGCCGTGAAAATGGGCATTAAAATATCTAAACCCGGAAAAAAAAGAACAAGGATAAGTGGAAAAATTGATTTAGAAGCCGTAAGATGAGAAAAGTTTTAGAGCATATTTTATTCGATAATTTTTTACATAGAATTTTTATTATTTATACTTTTTATTACATAATTCATTAACGAGTTCATTTGTATAAATATCTTTTTTCAAAAATAAACTTTTTTATTTATGCACATTAAAGACTGGTTGCATCAACTTACACCGAATAAAACCGGCGCCACACTGTGCGGATCTTCCGCCGCGTCTCTTCTGTCGTGGAACATTGCTACATTTCTTTCCAAACAATATGCGTTTATTAAACACACTACGCGGATGATCGGTCGATCTATTTGCTTTGCCGATTTGGCGCAACGGAAAAGACGCGGCGGAAGATCTGCGTAATGTGGCGCTGGCCTAAAAGAATTATTATTGTTTAGTTTTTTTCCTAAAAACTGTATTTTTCTTTGATTTTGAAAAAACGCCATTTTGTGACGTTGTGTATTTTACGAATGTATATTTTGATAAATTTATTTCTACGTTAGTTTACATTTTTTGTTTTTTATCGTGTCGTATACTGCTTAATAACTTGTTTAAGAAAAAACGAATTTGCATAAAATTCCCTACAAATGAGATAATTTTTAGACCTTATTTATTAGATTAGAATTAGAGAAATTTAGATTTAGGCAGTACCACAACGATTGGGACGCCCTCCTTTATTCTCCAGATAAGTTGGACGGACTATACAGTCTTTTGTTCATAACTTTCATATTCTGACGCGAGAGCCATTGTGCCCTTAAACACCAATTGATGATGTTAGTGTACAAGTAATGGGAAAGAAAACTGCAATGTCGGTAATAAATATTCTGTGTGGCGCTAGATGGCAGTCTAATACGTATCTAAATTGAAAATAGTGACTGGCCCCTGAAAGTCTTGTAAAAGATTTAGCACTATAATTAAAAACAGGCAGACCAAATTAATTTAAATATTATAGTGGTAATTCGCAGTCTGGTTGAATTTTGCGGCATAAGAATAACAAATATTCTTTCAAATTACATTTTGTATCTTGCCTAAGCGATGTACTTAATTAATCATTGAATTTCGGATGTTGGAGCTTCCTTTTTTGTAAATTATAATGAATGAATATGGTAGCTAGGTAGGTAGGTACCTAGTGATTTTAAAATGACATTTGTTCATTTAGTCAGTACATTTATTTACGCACGTAATATTTTCAAAATAGTAAATGTTGATATTTAAAAAGTGTCATGTAACATCATTTACTTTTTGAAATTCATCGTAAAATACTCGTATTTCATTTATTGAGAGAGCATTTTATAATAAGAATATCCTAGCCAATTATTTTCTGCAGCGGTTCCCGAAGTGTCCGTCAGGTGTTTACAGGGGCACCTTTTAATTTTTATCCTAAAATTTCTCGAGAAGATTTAAATTTTTAGACAACAAATCAAAAGAAAATATGATAAGGTTGTTGGTTTAATAGTAAAGACCAGAATCCAAGACCTTGCGATCCGGTGGTCGGGGATTTGAGCATCATTCCAGGAAACTAGAAAGTCAATCCATTTTTCGTAGTAACAGTAAGAATAGTGATGTGACACATTCCATGTAAGCAACTCTATTTAAAATTATATTACCTACAAAAAAAAGAAATTTAAACCACGCTTATATTTAAATGCAGGTACAAAAAAGTTAAAAAATATTTTTCGGACAAAAAAATTTGCCTCGCTCTCCAAATAAAAGGTGGGCGGGCGCTTATGATTTTGATATAGATTACAGAAATCTGTTGCTGGTGGAGGGAAAACGCCCACGCTTTTATTTGGAGACTGAGGCAAACATTTTTTGGCTGAAAATTTATTTTTTATTTTAGTACATTGAAATATAGGCGTGGTTTTTAATTTTTTTCATTTAATAAATTTTTTTACTTTTTAGTCTTAATATTACTCAGCGTATATAATCACTTTGGTGATTTTGTACGCTGGGTAATATTAAGATCCTTTAACCGGTCGTATGTCCCGCAATTTCGCGCACGATTGCTGTTTTTTAGACACTTTTTTGTGACGATTATATTCATGTAAAAATCAACAATAATCGCTAAGAAGTTACAGTTTCTGGTTTCTCAATATACAGACTTCAATAATTACTTATATTTCTCTAATTACTTGTACAATAATTTCTGATTCATTAATTATGAAAATAAGTAACGAAATTTACTGTCAGAAATGTACGCACATATTTATCGAATAAAATGGAAGCAATAACACTTAAGATATTGTATTTCAATATTTTCTTTCTAAATATATCAAAGAATATAATAATACGTAATTTTAACACTTTTTTATTTAAAAATAACACTTTTTTAACAGATAAATAACACAATTAATGCGCGGCACGAAGAAGACATTTGGAAAGATTTTTTGTCCGGTTTGCGCGGCGAATGAGGTTACTTGACAAATAGAACTCGTTTATTCATTAAAAAACTTGAGATGTAACCAATGCTTTAAAAACCCATAAACGCAAGTAAAATAGGCCGAATTCGGATACGTGTCTAGGGAGCGAAGATCTGCTCTCTGGCACCCGACCGGTTAAAATCCAAAATTAGTTAATGAGCTCACCAATAGGCCATCTATTGGTGAGCTCATTAACTAATTTTCCATATAAAACTTTGATTAATTAATTATGACGGATTAGTTGATTAATTAGTGATAATTGATTCATGACATCGAGAATACACCTGTGTGCAAAATTTCAGCTCGATTGGACATTGGAAAGCGGGTGAAATATCGATTATAAGATTCCGTCCAGAAAAACAAGTGAAGCTAATATTCCTAAGCGTGGTAAAAAAATTAAAATATTTTATCACATTTTATTAGCGGGTTAAAAATACTGGGAAACGCTGGTCTAGACGATAATTTAGCAATGTTTAAAATGGAGGACGTTTGACATATAATACTTCCCCATATCGAGGGCTCCTACGTACAATATCGTAACCCACAAGTCGATGATTTTGAGTTTTTTGTATATACATATGTGTATTTAATTATGTCTTTTATTCCAAGAAAGAAAAAAAATATTTTGCAATAAATAACGATTTTTTTTCTTTCTTGGAATTAAAGATATAATACGAATTACGATATTATACGTAGGAGCCGTCGATATTAGGAAGGCGATAAAAATTAACTACCCCCAAAACATTGGCAGGATTATTATTACTAAGCCCACCTTTGAATATTAAAGTAAATACTATGTTGCCACATTAAGGAATAATTTAGTGGCCCTACTTATAATTTATTGATAGTACCTAGGGGAACCCGGGGCGTAACGGTCACCTTAAGCATTCTCGTCAATAGAATCTTAATGAAATAAAAAAATATTTATAATTATAAATTCTTAAGAACATTAATTAAATAATTATTACGCACATAACGGAAAAGTACAAGAATAAAAGTTTTAAAAAAGGCTTCCTTGTGCACATACGTTGGGACAGGCGATGTAAAATGGGCATGTAGCTTAAAAAATATGCGCATAATGAACAAATATGAGAAAATGCCCTGTCGTTATTGTGTTCTCAAGCACAAAAACAGGACAGCCAACTGTTCTACATAGGGATTGTAATCCCGGAGCATTTTTCCAATCCCGGGATTACGGGACTAAAGAAGGCCAATCCTTGAATGTTCCCTACCACCATTGATTTATTTTATTTTTATTTATTTATTAATTAACGCCCTAAAGAGCTTTTACAACAGGTAGGTAAAACTTACATTAAGAGAATATATAGTTTGAAGAAAAAAATAATAACATGTAAATATAATAATGACATAAAGTGGAAAAAAAATACTTAAAATACAGACACAAATATATAAAGATAAATATAATATGCAGAAGCATATGAAAAACATAATATAATAGAAATTGAAAAAAAAAGGAATAATGTTGAGTGAAAAGATATAGCACAAGCTTTGAAAGTCATAATATATAATATAATAAAAATTATACCCATACTTCTTTTGCTTGAACGGAAAAAAGAAATATCTTAATATCTTAAATAAATATCTTATAGTACAAATATCAAGATATATTATAAATGTCTCATATTGACGAAAGTATTTTTTAATATGAAAAAGTAGGTATGGAAATCTTTTTGGGTGTTCATAGGGCTTACGACCTTTCGTATGGCTGGCTTAAGTGATTACATTACACAATTTGCACAATTCAACCCATGATAGACTACCACATCAATCAAATTATTTTTGGAAGTTATGAATAACTAACTAACCATCACGTCGTTTCCCCGCAGGAGTAGGCCGAGAGGATTGAACGCCATATTCTTCTATCTTGGCACACCATTTTTGCTTCGGCTACATTCATACATCTTCTCATGCATTCTCTACGGTTGTTGAGACTTTTAACAGGGGCATCCTCCAGTACTTGTAGTAACTGATCATGCCAGGACTTTCTCGGACGCCCTCAATTCGTGTCGCCTTCAACACTCGCCCCCATATATTTTCTTAACCATCCTTTCCTCGCTCATACGTTCTACGTGACCAAACCATCTCAGCACTCCTTTCTTTATTCTGTCTACCACACTAGGGCAGGCATTACATTCACTTCTAATTTGTTCATTCCTCACCCTATCGACCAAAGGTTTTCCGCACAAGCGCCTTTGTCACCGTTATTATTTGAACACATTAAGTACATGATTTTGTCATGGAATCATTTGTTTAGCATTACCAATATTATTTTTGTATTTATCTCCAATCATTTGCCCATGTGTGAAAATTTTCTTAAGTTTTCACGGCCGTACAGAATCTTCTTTTTTTCACTACTTTTCTGGCCTACGTTTCGGGCCCCATTGCAGGGTCCACTAACAGGGCTGATATGTTGTTATTAGTATTGATGTTGTGATGAAGTATTGGTCTGCAATACCGTGTCGAAAGTGTCTCTGTGTTTATCTGTTACGTGACAATACCGTGTCGGAGACATGTATTGTCTTGTTTTATGTGTATGTATCATCTATTGTCTGATTACTATCTTCGCGGAATCTGCGCCGAGATTGGTTTTCAAGCGCCATGATGTTTTTGATTAATATTCATCGGATGTTTATAGATTTCATTTATAGACTCTTGGGCTTTTCTAGGATCTTTGGTTCGAATGCAAAATGATGGCCCATATCCAAAAGTGGTTAGTGCTCAAGCAGTACTGATTTCCTGGATGGCCGAGTAAGCGTGCCCGTTTGTGCTCATCAACCCCAACATCAATACTCATAACAAATAACAACACATCAGTCTTGATGATGGACCCTGCAATGGGATCCGAAACGTCGGCCAGAAAGGTCGTAAAATTACGGGGTATTACCCCAGAAAATTCAAACCAGAAAACCCAAGTACCTACATATCAGTTTGTAAAATACTTCGCATGGATTACTCTGGCCAATCAGATCCTGCATTAATTAGCCTTCACAGCGTGAACCTGAACCCACAGAGAGTGAACTACAAAACACACACGGGTTCACACGTAGGTACCTACCTAGTCTGCAATATTTACTCGCGTTGAGTCTATAACCTACGTATATTCCGTGAGCATCCTGCGAAAATTAATCAAGTCAATTTTTTGCGATTTCTTCTTTCACCAAGTCGTTGAGCTAAATGATATCGACAGTCTCTGCGTATACTGACGTATCTGCAAAAATTCGTTTTAGTATCTTAAACCACCGATTTACTCGTTTTCGGATAATGTAAAAAAAAAATGTTAATTTCCCTTTAATACAAAAATATTTTTTACAGATTCAACAGTATACCTACCTAGGGACCGTCGATAACTTTTAATCGAATAAATTAACAAGTAAACCGAACTTCCAAAATATTTCGCAAAATATAAATATCCATTTTGATCATGTCAGTCTATGAATATATTTTTTACACGAAAAATTGTTCAAGTGACGAACAGAATCACACTATTATCGAAAAATAATAAAGAAAATTTATTGTTTCAGAGGTAAGTTTGTACAACTCCATAATCACACATATGGAAATAAAAACAATTGTTTTTTAAGTTCTACCTTTTTAATTTTCTGAGATGCGTTTCGCCTTATGAAGGCATTATCAATCTAAATATTTTACATTCAACAACTTGTGTTTATATTAAAAGTATTAGGAAGAGATCCTATATAATTTTATTATGGTTTTTGGGTTTCTGCAAGATTCTAAGAAACAACTCTGTTCAAACATTAATAACAAGTAATATACAGGTAAGGATGAGGATAGATTTACAACTTGATATAGGCAAATGTGATATTCTTCGTAACAAATTGTGTTTGTGCACTAATGATAATTTTCAAACGCGGGGATTCCAGACAGCATTATTTTAATAACAAATATGTTTGAGCATTAATGATAATTTTTCAAATGCAGGGATTCCGAATTGGCTTCTCAGATGCTTTTTTGCGTTGGTGATTTGATTCAAATCTCTGGTATATCTATAAGAAAACAATTTGGAATACAATATTACAAATTACACTATTTAACGTACAACTCATGTAATGCTATAATTGTACTGACTGTACGTGTACTTATTATAAGATGCCTATTTTGCACTGTCTGCAAAAATTGTTAAATTAAAAATTATGTAAAATTGCAAAACTATGAGTTTGTATCTTTCCAAAAGCTTCATTCTTAATTTGTTGACAAAAGACTTTTGACTTGGTCACTTTTCGCAGTATGCTCGCTGTAATATGGGTATCTATCTACGCATATATATTATTTATTTATTCGAAGGCAATATTTGCCGTTCGCCCCTTCGAATGTCTACATCATAATTGTAACATTTCAAATAAAGTTTGGCCAACCAATTTTGGGCTAATATAATTTATTGTTTGGGAGTTTGTTTTATACAAATTAAATTTATGGAAGTTTAACATCGCACTTGTGCTAGGTAATAAAGTTACCAGCATGGATAATAAGTACGTGACAAAAAGAGGGTAGAATCAAGTAAAAAGGGTAATATTATTTAGTGTGGGGTTGCATGTTACAAGCGCGTATGAATAAATTTAAGTAGGTAATTGTTGAGAGAATTAGGATAACTAGCAGATTTTAAACTTTATTTAAACTTTATTTTTAATGTTGAAAAAAAAATTTTTTTTAAAGAAGTATAGTCAAATCTTACTTGTTAAAAAACTAGTTAGATTTGATTATACTCCAGTCTAACACTAGTCTTCACACATTGATATAGATTTTCTCAAATAAAGTAAAATGAATTCTTTTTTCTAATTTTTGAAACCAACATTATGGTGTCTTTTGACAATTACTTGATTCAATATTCAAAGTTTCGAATCTCATGCTGGAAATGACATTGCGAACTGAATACAGTCGTTTTGACCTAGAAATTGCGGACGGAATAGGCTGTGTAAATATTACGACGCCATATCGCACCGTTCGAGAGTTTTCCTGTTTCAAACAAATAAATATTCCTCTCTGTAATTAATATTGCCTGCCCGAGATCTGGTATAAATTCAAAAAATTATATTTAAATCAAGTTATACAGGGTGTCTCGTCGCTGGTAACAATTCGGTGGATTATTTTTCATTCAATATTGAATAGAAAATACTCATTACACTTTGGGTGAAATTCGACAGTAACGGAGATGAACGACGTCAAAGTTTGCATTTTTTTTCAATATTTCTGACTTGTTTTCTGTAAAACGTTGAACTATCACTGCAGTAACTTATATGAAATATTCATTCGCATTAATACAAATCAACAATAATAAATAATAAGTCATGACCACTGCACCAACGAGTAGCATGTTGGTGTAGTGGTCATGACGCTCGCCTAGTGATCTGGTGGTCGGTGGTTCGAGCCCCGTTTCAGAACACCAGCAAGATAGTCCTATTTTCATAGCACAGGCTTTTGGCTTAGTTTATTATAATATTGATTCATTTCAACTTGACTATCAAAGCAAATGAATTTTCAATATTCGATATAAATTACACACGTTCACGATAGTATTATGTTTTACCAAATATAAACCAGGAATATTGATAAAACGCAAAATTTGATGTCGCTTATCTTCCCAACTGTCGACATTTCACCCAAAGTGTATGTATATTTTCCATTCAAAATTGACTGCAGAAGACTTCCCCGAAGTTTTTGCTACTATTATTATTGCTAATATTGTTATTTTAGCTATGAGACCTCTTATATGGTGACATTATGGTAAAAACTTCACGATACCATTAATTTTAATTTTTTATTTAGTTTCTATTCAGATACAATTTAATATAAAAGTAGGTATGTATGTACAATGTTATTGTTGATATTTGTGTTCTTAGTCCTCCTCACTAGGGGTTCCTGTGCCGAGGCGGACTAGTTTATACTTTATACCTATTTATTTTCTATTTTTACTCCTTTTCTTTTAACTCGTAGCGTCTGCTTGTCAGCTTGTCGGTTTGTCTGTTGTCTGCCGAAAAAACTTTGGATCGATTTTTAACCCTTTTCCCGTGATCCAATCGAGCTGAAACTTTGCAGGCAGACTCGTGGCAACGGTAAAAATGATCTAATTTTCGACAAAAAAAATGATATAATTACGGATTATTCAAATTTTTTTATTACTCCCTTTCATAGCGTCGCCCGACTCGAGACCGACGCGTGGGATAGACGCGACGCCTGTATCAACTAGTAAATGAGAAAGGGAGTATAATAAAAACTTGTTTTCATGGGGTTAATTTTTTTAATTTCTACGTCGTTTTTCATACTTCTTTTAATTTATCTGCATCGACTTAATTTAGCCATACTTTTATCTTTTTTTTGAACTCTTCAATCTTTTCAATATTTTTCAAGGCTGGAGGAAGATGTTGCAAAATAGATTTAGCTTCTTTGGCCAAAAGTTGTGTTGAAAGTTGGTTCTATTTACCATTTTACTGCCTCTCGTATTATATGCCGGGGTTCTATTGTTTTGTTTTGTGTCTCTAAATTTTTGTAAGAGAATGCTCTTGGCATATATTTTATTATGTTTGGCACGTCAAGACATTTGAAAATCTCTTTTGAGGGCGTTCTGATTGGAAGTTATAAAATGGTTTTTATAATGCTCTTATGCGATATATTAGGTCCTTACATATGAAATTGGCGTTTTGCCGTACTGGCAAATTTGATCTCAAATATCTTCTCTTTGGTTAGGAATTCCAAATCCAAATTTATACAGCTATTTACTCATGTATTTGTGTTTTGAAAATTATAATTCATTTGTTTTTTTTCCTCAATTGTTTTTTTCTTTGCGTCACTCAGTTTACAAAATGAAAAACTTGAAATATAGCGTTATTTACGAGTACGAGTTCCACCGTGGCACCAGTGCTGCAGAAACGGCTCGAAGGATTAATGATGTGTATGGCGACGGTGCCGTAAAAGAAAACACAGTGCGTTTTTGGTTCCAACGTTTTCGTTCTGGAAATTTCGACCTGCAGAACAAGCCCCGTGGACGGCAGGAGACCAAAGTTGATAATGAAGAATTGAAGGCTATTGTGGAAGCGGATCCATCGCAAACCACATCCGAGTTAGCTGCAGGCTGCGGTGTTAGTGATAAAACTGTTTTAATCCACTTGAAGCAAATTGGTAAGGTGAAAAAGCTTGAAAGGTGGGTTACCTCACGAATTGAGTGAAGCAAATCAACAAACGCGCGTTGACTGCTGCGTTGCATTACTCAACCGGCACAATAATGAAGGGATTTTAAATCGAATCATTACCTGTGATGAAAAGTGGATCCTGTACGATAATCGGAAGCGCTCATCGCAATGGCTGAACCCTGCCGAACCAGCCAAACCATGCCCCAAGCGAAATTTGACTCCAAAAAAGTTACTTGTGAGCGTTTGGTGGACTAGTGCTGGTGTCGTTCACTACAGCTTTCGTAAATCTGGCCAGACGATTACGGCAGATGTCTATTGTCAGCAACTGCAAACCATGATGGAAAAGCTAGCTGCTAAACAACCGAGGCTGGTTAATCGCTCTAGGCCACTGCTGCTTCATGATAACGCTAGACCACACACTGCACAACAGACGGCTACCAAATTAGAGGAGCTTCAATTGGAATGTCTAAGACATCCACCGTACTCTCCGGACCTTGCCCCAACAGATTACCATTTTTTTCGAAATTTGGATAACTTCTTGCAAAGGAAAAAATTCAACTCCGATGGGGCAGTCCAAATCGCCTTCAAAGATTTTATTGATTCCCGTCCGAATGGTTTTATTATTAAAGGGAACGATGAACTACCTATGAGATGGCAAAAGTGCATAGATAGCAATGGTACATACTTTGATTAAATAAATATATTATATTTAAAAAAAATCGGCTTTATGTTCCTCCTATACTAAACGCCAATTTCATATGTAAGGACCTAATATTTAAATGGATGATACCAATGATATATATGGAATTATGTTAACTGCAGATAAATTAAAAAACGAAGAAATAAAACAAAAAGTACGTAAGAACATAAATTTAACACAATTAAAAATGGGAATCATCGGACTTAAAAAAATCGGAGAGAACAAAGTAATAATTAATTGTGAAAAAAAAGAAGACTCAATTAAATTAACAAAAGAAATTAATAAAAAATTCGGAGAAATTAAGAAAAAACAAACTTCTAATAATAAAGAGATTAGAAAGAGATCTGACAGAAGAAATAATTGTAAATGCAATAAAAATGCAAAACGAAGAACTTGATAAAGAAATAGACGACGAAAATAAAATAAAACTAATTAAGGAACTAAAAAATATTGATAAAAGCGGTAAAAAACGAGACACCACGAATTATATAATACAAACAACGGGAAAAATAAGGAAACTTCTTCTCGAAAGAGGAAAATTGAATATAAAATTTCAAAGAGTACACATAGAAGACTGCAACCCTATCACTCAATGCTTCCACTGCCAGAAATTTAGCCATACGGCATTAAGATGCTTAAACAGGACCCAACCACCGACGTGCCGCCATTGCGCAGGAGACCACACGGAAACAAGCTGTCCAAATTCAAAGGAGAAACCTACCTGCAACAACTGTCAAACACAAAATCAACGATTTAACATGAAATATTTAACCGACCACAAAACTGACAACCCACATTGCGAATACAGGAAAAAAATGTTAGAACTAGCAAAGGACAAAATTGAATACGAGTGAGTGACAAAACTTAGAAACATTTTTGTTATTAATTCTAATGCTTCACTATTTACATTATTTATTAAAGACAATATTAACAAAAAGAAAGGAACGACGAGTTGGTGTTCCAATCTTTAGAACATGTATATGCATACCATTCTTTCGCTATAAATTAAAAAAAAAGCTATAAATTAAATTAAATTAATTTTGAAATTTCAATAATGAATGATTTCATTTTAAATTCCATAAATAAAAAAATCAAAATAGACGAAAGAATTTTTCAGACGACAACTAGTAATTATTCAAATGAACATTAGAAGTTTGCAAAAAAACTTCGACGAATTTCTTACAGTTGTTGCTAATTCTTTAAATAGGCTGGACGTTATAGTGTTAACAGAAACGCACTCGTCGCGCGACGTTAACGTTAGCGTTCCAAAATATACATACTATGCAACCGATAAATTTATAAATAAAAATAGTGGAATAGGGATTTTTGTTTCAAATATACACACAGTAATTAACTTCGAAGAAATTAAAGTCAAAGATGTTAATATCCTACACTTAAAAATAAAATACAAAGGTAATTTATCTAACATCTTAGCAATATATAGAACGCATCTATCATTAATAACTACCTTTATAAAAGAGTTAAGAAATATATTATCAAAATTAAAACACGAAAATGCCATTATTTTAGGAGATATAAATCTAAATATAGCTGACGACTACTGATGTGATAATAAAGATAATTATTTAACTATGCTAGCAGAATTAAACTTCATGTCATGTATAAACGGATATACAAGAAATATAAAAAATCAACGACCATCTTGCATTGACCATATACATTGTAACATTCCAGACATAAAAAAAAATTTTTCTGGTATCATTCACACTGAAATTACAGATCATTACGCTACTATATTCAAATACAAATACAATTTAATTACAAACCTTCAAGCAACGATTACAGCTCCTCAAACGCAAAATATACAACTAATAAAATTAAATGATAATCTTATAAACAATTTAAACTCTGAGAAATGGACTCACCTATACAGTAGTAATGATGTCAATGAATGTTGTAACATATTTGAGGACACACTATCTAAATATATCGACGCTGCAAGATACTCATTACCCAAATACAAGTCCTCGAAATACAAACCAATAAAACCCTGGATTACTCACGGTCTAATAGTATCAATAAGATACAAAGAAACTCTAATAAAAAAATATAAAAAGCAACGAAATAACGAGCAACTTAATACACATAAAAGCTTACAAAAAAAAACTTTCATTTCTAATAAAAACTACCAAAGAAAATTATTATAAAAAAAATTTAGAGTGTGCAAAAAACGATAGTAAGAGAGTATGGAAAATAATCAATGAGATAATTGATAAAAAACAATCAAAAAAAGAAAATATAAGTATTCTCTCACACGAAAACACTAAGATAAACTGCTCTGAAAATCCCCGTGAAGCGGCAGATATTTTTAATAATTTCTTTGCCAACGTCGGTAAAAATTTGGCAAAAAAAATTACAAATCCACAGATCACTGACACATCAATTCCAAAAACAACATATACAGAGAAGAAATTGGAAAAATTCTTACCTACCACGATTGAAGAAATTGAACAAATTATTACATCTTTAAAAAGTGGATCAGCACCAGGCTATGACGGATATACGAGTAATTTCTTAAAATTTATCAAAAAACAAATATATAATAAACCTAAGTATAGAAACTGGAGTTTTTCCGTCAAACTATAAACGAACCATTATCTCTCCTATATTTAAATCGGGCAATCCGGAGGAAACTACTAACTACAGACCAATATCTCTTATATCAAATTTTGGAAAAATTATAGAAAAAATCGTTAAAAAAAGAATATTTCACTTTCTCAAAATAATCCATAATAACCAATTTGGTTTCATGGAAAATAAAAATACGCAAGACGCAATAGCTCAATTAACAAATACTGTCCAAGAATCGCTAGACAAATCTTTTAAATGTATTGGTATTTTCGTGGACCTAAGAAAGGCTTTTGACAGTGTCTCACATAATAAACTAATATTAAAATTAAAATCTGTTGGTATAAAAGGTACAGCTCTAAGCTGGTTTCAAAGTTATCTACATGAAAGACAACAATGTGTAAAAATTAATGAAACTCTAAGTCAACCCTTAACCAGCGACTTCGGTATACCCCAGGGGACAGTTCTAGGCCCATTGCTATTTATAATTTACGTTAACGACATCTTCAACCTAAAACTGAACGGAAAAATAATATCATACGCTGACGATACTGCGAACATCACGAAAGGAAGCGACTGGGACACAGTTAATACACAAGCGAACAATGACATAAATACGCTAAAATTATGGTTTGACAACAACTTACTCTCCTTAAATTCCGACAAAACTTACTTTATTCCTTTTTCAATAAAAAATCCGACAATCCCTTCAAATTTACAAATTATTGTACATGACACCAACTGCAAAAAAACTAACTGCAATGACAAATTCTCAACCCTAGAATCTAAAAGAGAACTAAAATACCTTGGTGTAATAATAGACCAACACCTGAAACGGCACAGCCACATTAGCGAGTTGGTCAAAAGAATAAGGAAATGCATATATATGTTCATAAGATTGCGTAACACACTAACCATAGATAATTTAAAAATGGTTTATTACGCTTCTGTCCATGCACTACTCCAATATGGAATCATTGGATGGGGAGGGGCGTATAATAACATCATAAACACGTGAAAGTAATCCAAAGATCAATTATAAAGGTAATATTAAAAAAAAGAAAAACCTTCTCTACACAATTACTTTTCTCTAAATTCCAAGTTCCAAAATTAGAGAATGTTTACAAAAAAACGTCAATTATACAACTAAATAAAGAAAACATAACTGCTAAATTTGAAAAAAACACATCATTAAGATTCAAAAATAATTTTAAAATCTCAAAATATAATACCAAACTGTGTCAACAAAACTACATATACTTGGGCATAAAAAAACTTCAATAACCTACCTACAGATATTAAGAAAATCGATGACTTACAACAATTAAAGAAAAAAATAAACCAACACTTTAGATCGATACAATTTGACAATGCATAACAAGACATATAGCTAACAAGACATATAGCAATGACATATAGCTAACAAGACATATAGCAATGACAATGCATAACAAGACATATAGCTAAGGAACAAATAAGCCAAATCCAAAATAAACTAATAAAGTGTAAGCCCCTCACCAAGCACATGAGCAAGTCTCATTTTTGGAGAGGCAAAGCAATAAAATAAAATGTAACTAAGTAGATTGTAATAGACAAATGTATTATGATTTAAATGTAGTTTTAATATTAAA